>JAWZYV010017958.1:0-29971 GCA_038373885.1 Cheiracanthium punctorium
TCATTTTTCGTTTGACAAACGAAACCCGCGACTTCGCTAATATCCTGAAGTTTGGCCCATGACTTTGCTAACATCCTAAAATTCGGCCCGAAATTTTTCAAAGGTTGCCCATACCTGACCTAATACATAAGGTGAAAAACATGAGAGTACCGTGTTGTTTAAAAATCATTATTTACCGTAGTAAATAAATCTGAAGTAAATAATATTCGAAAAAACATTTCGAGACTGACTTCATTTTTCGTTTGACAAACGAAACCCGCGACTTCGCTAATATCCTGAAGTTTGGCCCATGACTTTGCTAACATCCTAAAATTCGGCCCGAAATTTTTCAAAGGTTGCCCATACCTGACCTAATACATAAGGTGAAAAACATGAGAGTACCGTGTTGTTTAAAAATCATTATTTACCGTAGTAAATAAATCTGAAGTAAATAATATTCGAAAAAACATTTCGAGACTGACTTCATTTTTCGTTTGACAAACGAAACCCGCGACTTCGCTAATATCCTGAAGTTTGGCCCATGACTTTGCTAACATCCTAAAATTCGGCCCGAAATTTTTCAAAGGTTGCCCATACCTGACCTAATACATAAGGTGAAAAACATGAGAGTACCGTGTTGTTTAAAAATCATTATTTACCGTAGTAAATAAATCTGAAGTAAATAATATTCGAAAAAACATTTCGAGACTGACTTCATTTTTCGTTTGACAAACGAAACCCGCGACTTCGCTAATATCCTGAAGTTTGGCCCATGACTTTGCTAACATCCTAAAATTCGGCCCGAAATTTTTCAAAGGTTGCCCATACCTGACCTAATACATAAGGTGAAAAACATGAGAGTACCGTGTTTTTAAAAATCATTATTTACCGTAGTAAATAAATCTGAAGTAAACAATATTCGAAAAAACATTTCGAGGCTGACTTCATTTTTCGTTTGACAAAAACCTTACATTGTGCTTCTACGTAACTTTAAGTGATTTTTTAGGATTTCTTCTTCATTCCTAGATGCTTATTCCATTATCCTTAATTAGAGCAACATTATTCTTAAGTCTAAGACGTCTTTTTTATATTTTTCTTATGTCCAACTAAAAGGTTTTGTTTCTTTTCCGGTCTTTTATCCTATCTTTTTTCATTCATTTCTTTTATTTTATCGCCTTTTAGTCCAATCAATGCAATGTCTGAAACAACGTTAAAAAAAAGCCAAATCAGCGATATTTTAGTGCCTGCTTTTAACTGTCGAGAAGAATAGTTTACACGCCTAATTATTAACTTAGACTACTCTCGTTTCTATTGGATTGTTCGGGAAGTAATTACTTTTCTTCCCAACAGAGGACTTAATTCTGTTTTTCTACAGGAAACTTCACACTTAAGCCGCCTAATTATATTGAATATTTTGACAGCTGATATAGCAAGCTTGCTTGCGGAAAAAGTTCGACTGATTCTGAGCAGTAGTTTAGGTATGTACAGAATCAAATATGGAAACTGAAAAGCGGCATTTTCGACATGCTTTGCTCCATCATAAAGGTAACAATACTGTTAAAGGATGAAAAAAATTATCCGATGTGTATGAAGGAGATGTATTCAGCGAACACCAGTGCTAAAACTGTTTTTCAAAATTTTGATAAGGCAATTGGGATTTAGAAGACGCACGCCTTTCTGGAAGGCCAGTTGAAGCTGATGAAGGCACAATAAAGGAACTGATGGATGAAAAACGGCGAATAACAATTCGTGAGATCGCTGAAAGATTCAATTGATCAAATTCGACCCTTCATGATCATTTGAAAAGCCTCAAACCTCAGCATATGGGTTCCTCGTGTTCTGAAAGAAACGAAATGACTTTCCGAACAATCCAATACTTAGATTACACCAGAGTACAACTTCACCAGAGTACATTAAGTATGCCCTTTTGGCTATAAAATGAACAGTTTTTACTTAGCATTACTTACATCATTCACAATACTAATTTATTTGTGCTTTTTTAGTTAAACCAGCAACATTTTATGTGTATTTATAAATACTTAAATACGTGCGCATGCCGTTGTATAAACTCGTTTGTCTGAATATATGCGTTTGTCCAAAATTAATTGGCTATGAAATTCAATGATAATATGCATAAAAAGTTCGTTGGATGCTTAATAGTACATAACACAACATTTCTAAAAAGTTATATCTATTGTAAAATCCAGATTCGGAATTATGCTTACATCATATTAATATATATACATATATATGAGACGTCAGATATTCCAGTAAAGTTCCAGAGTTAAGGCAGATAATATGGTTTATTGAATATTACATTTAAGTTACAATATAGATTTAGAAGAGGGGAGGGGAGACGGGTACAAAAGTCAGCGTGGACTCATTAAGCAGTTCCAGTGGCAGAAGTCTCTTGATTTTCGATGTGCGGGTGTATTTACGCTCACCACACCGCGTGGTTTGCGAAGACATAACTCCGCCTCTCTCTTATCTCTGATCGAACCACACACATTTACCAACATGACCCGCATCCGGGGCTACAAAGGCGTGGAATCGACGGCCTGATGTCTGACAAATAACAAAATAAATAAAACATATCTCAAGAGCGCGCGTGGCAAGTATGACAGGAAAGCAAACTTACAGTGAAAGTACCGCTTGAACAATACCCAAACTAGTAAAACCCAAATTACCTTTTTATACATTACATATATATATATGTATATATTGCTGCATTTTCTTTGCTCCGCCCTACACCATCCCAAAAATGCATACACGAAAAAAATTAAACATGCTCTTAGTTTAAAAGAAATGTTTAAAAGTTATATGAAAACAAAACAGAATTTTTTTAGGTCATAAAAATTAAGAAATAGAGATTAAGATCAAAATAGGCAAATCTGAGCATGCGCGACTCTCGGACTATGCGCTAGAGAATTCTGATAAGTCAAGCAGCAACGGAAGTGGTCAGTACTTTGAAGGGTGACCACCTGGGATAATTCAGCACCAGCGAATATCACTAATATTTCTGTTATTTTTACAACTATTAAAAAATGAAGCTGTGTGATATTTAAAATTTCAATTAAGAAATCCACGAAATTGAAACTAACTTCAAATTTAAAGTTTTATTAAAACTGTTGGAGTTTGGTTTTGTTTTTTTAGAAACAAACTACATCTAATAAGATCAAACCGATATAAACAGCAGAGGTGGGGGCATTAATTACCTTCAAGTAGTATTACTAACCTAATTTCTGTAAAATATTCTATATATCAGTAAGGTTCTGTGCATGTTTCTGTTCATCAAGCTGTATACAGTCAGACGGGTTTAATCTATTTTTGTATTATCTTAAAATCGTTTTAATAAAAATGAGTGGATCATTGCTTTCACTTGTTAAGTAAAATATTAATTTGTTTAAAAATATGAAAAATAAAACATGCATTTAAATAAAAATTTAGAATTTCATTTCCCAGACGTAACATTGAGGTGATTACTTTAAAAAATATGCACTACGATAACGATGAAAATATTTAATAAATGTAAAAAAGTTAACAGCTTTTCAACAATCTTGTTACAATTTTGTCCAAAATGAAGTAATCAAAAAGTAACAGCATACTAAAGATATAAACAGCGGCTTTAAATACACGTGGAATTTGCATCGTAATTAAGGAACACTAAATGCGAATTGTTGAATTAAGAGATAATAATGCCTCATACAACGTATAATTTGGATCAAATTTATGGTGTACTAATGGTGCCATAGCAGCGAAATTTAATGAAGAAGTAAATGAGATGTGTTTTTTTCTGATTGAAGTAACAAAGTAAATCAGACATTATCTCTTGAATTTCCCGTTTTCCCTAATAAATCTTTTTTTTTTTCGTTATTCGCAAATTACAAGCTACATATAAAGAGTAAAAAATTAAAGCTTTTAATTTACAAACAAATTACTCACTTATTGGATAAAGCATCCTGTTTTATCCAATAAGTGACAATAATATCCAATAAGACTTTAGTGATTTTGCTAAGCACAAATATAAATAGTATTACTCGGATTTATCGTTCTGAATTTTCATCTTCGCTAATGCCTACAACTTTTTGTTAACTAACAAATATCTTATTAGGCTTGTGATTAGGTTCATTGCTTTACGATATAAGTAAATAAGAACTTTAACATATAAAGATACCAAGTCATTATGAAAATAAAAATTCGGTACTGCATTAAATTACTTAAGCTAATTAAAATTTTTATCTGACGCAGTTATCTGATTAATTATGAGATGAGTTTAAAAGTTAATTAAATGATTGGCTTTATTTGAACATAAAGTGTTTTTAATAACGATATTTTTTTTCCTTAATCTGCATATCGATGTTGCACATTTTTGCTACAGAGAAGTTTAAAACAATTAAAATTATCTAAAATAGTCCAGTGTAATATTTATTCTTTAACTTTAAGTAAACCTTCTTTTGCCTTTATTTTTTGATGACACAAGAAAATTGTCTTGCGCGAGATCTTTTAAATTATGATGTAAAATATTTCATAACTTAATTTTTATTTTTGCAGTCTGAAAATGTAAAGTTAGTCTGATATAAAAGTTCTAAGAAGGGTGTAGGTGGTTACTTATCATCCTGAAGCTTTAGAATTTTTGTTAACAATATTTAAGTATCTTTAATTATAAAACTTCTTTTTGAAGATAAGTAAGAAAGAAAAATATACATTTTACGAGAAACACAGAAGTGTTTACTAGGGTGGAGCACTCTTATATGGTAAATTTTTTTTGTGAAATTTTCATTTATAATAGTGATCAAATTGTGACCCAAGATTGGAGGATTTTAAAAAGCATTACTTTTTTAAAATTGTATTTTCCTTCTACCCGCGCATTTATTTTGAAAGTTTACATTTGTGCTACCATACTGATAAAACTTGAAGGAGCATATTGTTCATAAATTCTATTAAACAATTTATTATTATGGAAAACACAAGTCAGATAGAACAAATTAATGCTAATTTACTAAAAATGTGAGCCACTTAAACCATAAAAAATACATTAGCATACATAAAATTAGTCAAAAGAGACCTTAAAATCACGCTTGGTGTCGAATTTGGGCATGAGTTTTCATGACTCAATATTCAATTTATGAGACCTTATCTGGCCTTCTTATCACATACCTGCATGGAAACCTCTGTTAGTATAGTTACTGAACGTTCGACAGCCTGGGTATGGCATGGCAGTCTTAGAAAAGGTATTTTTGTACTTCCTTTTGTTTCCACCATCGAAAGCAAATCTTCATTCGTGACGTCTCTAAGGATGGGAGGTTGAAAATATTTGCCAATCTATAATGTCTGTGTATCATTTGGCATTAAACTTAATTTTAGGGACCTCAAAAATACGAGGAACCTTTTCAGAATTAGTCGCTTCTCTTGCTTTTATAATAATTCTAGCAGCAAGTTCACGAATGTGTTTTTCAGGATCTGCGTGCATCGACAGCAGAAGATTCTCAGGATGCGCAAAGAAACTGTTCCGCTCAATGACAGGGTCGACTGCTTTTTTTAGTTTAATTGGAAGGTATCGAGAATGCGAAATAAATTTCCAAAAATTTCTAGACGCATCTTTGCATGACGGATGAGTTTTAATATGGAACCAAATAGGCGCGTAAACTCTAACAACAAACGAGACAAGATGATTTAGGTTTTCAGATGGTTTACTTGTGTAAATATATAACCTTAATGTCCTGTTTGCTTTTGTCAACCATCGAGCATGTAGCATGTGGCATTTTCCTTGGAGCTCTGTGTGCTAGATCGGGAGGACAATCGCCACTAATTACAGCTGATGTAATATCGTACAAGTAACGTTGGTCAGAACTTAGGTCTTTGATGATATCGGCCAAAATATACGGCAAAACGCTTTCTATCTTTTCATACCGTACAATAGGATTTTCTTCACATTTTTCTAGCAAGCTTCCAATAGTACCAGAATAGGAACTTGTTCCAGTAGTTGTCCCATCTAAGAATGACAAAAGGTGTTTTAAAGGCAAACATTCGTGTGTAAAAGACGTATGATCCATTGTAAAGGTTGATTCAAACATTTTTTTAACAACCGTATTACACCACCATTTTCCCCTGCGTTTGTTGCTGTTCCATCAGAACCAACAGCTACAGTTTCTCTCAATGAAACGTTTTCAGAAGAGAACAAGTCATATGCTTTTGGCCGCCCCAGTACTTGGGACATTGTAGCCGACATAAACAGAGTCGGGTTCCTTGATAACAGATGTGTGTTCTTCTGCAATAACTTGGCGGTATTTTTTGACTCCCTTTTTTACTACATTTAAAACTTTATCTTTTCTGCCATCAGGGTACATAGCTGGAACACTGACAACTCTATTTTTAGGTAATATTTCTTTGCGTCCTTTTGATCTTTCACGGCGCAATTTTGATCTATTACTTCGACATCTGACTTAATGTCATAAAGAACTGCTGATGCGATTGCTGCAGCAGCTCTATCAGATACCCATATCGGTCACATGGTTTTGACAAAGATGGCAAGCTGAGTTTTGGCTTTTTCTTGGACCCTTGATGCTTTGAAGAACACAGTTCTAAGCGATCGTCTATTTCTTCAGTATCTTCTGACTCATCCGATATAAGAGGGGCTCGGGGAGAAAGTTCAACTCTATTCTCCTGTTTATCCCCATATGTCACAGAAACGTAATCTTGTTCGAGTTTTTGATTTCTATCATGTCGCTTTTCTATTTTTTTCGTTTGTGAAATGTCTATACCACCAATAACCATTTTCCTGTCAGTCCTCTGATCCGTCAGAAAAAGTTGTTCTTCTTTCTCAAATCTTCTTTCTTTTGGACATTTGCATTGCAGAAAATCTTTGCACTTACAAGAACATATATCAAATAGTTCGTTACTTTTGGCGTAGAATTCTTCTTTTTTATCTTCAGGCAATCGCTTCCAAAATTTTATCATCTTTTTACATTTCGTATGGTAAGCTGTAATTAATTGTATGACGCGAGTATGGGATACGATTGCAATGGAAGTTTTGTGCCATATAGTTTCGATTCTCACCGCAACAGTTTCAGCAATATCCGAAACGGCCGACTCTTTTCGAGTGTCCATTTTTAACTTCAGCTGATATCTCACAAAATTATAAAATTTCATTATCACCTTATAAGTAGGTAACGTATTACCTTTCAGTTCTTCAATATTGCCAAAAATAAAACAACTAGACGCTTTTCTTGTTTTCTCCATATTTCACTCTACAACAAACTGCAAACAAAAATACAATGGAACTGAGAAGACTAATAAGCGGGAAATCACTGACTAAGACAGTCGGTATGGCGCATGCGCTTCCGCAAGCACACTGACGGCTGTCGATGTTGAATACACCTTCTTCCCCACATACATATAGGGTTAACAAAAATGATTCGGATTCGTTGGCTACTTACTTGGCTGTTGTTCTCCTTCTCTGGCGCTGTTAAGATCCAGAAAAGTCTCGAAAATTCAAATCAAATGCGCGGATAGATAGACTCAAAATAAATTAAAAATATTTTAGGATACGCTTTTTGAAAGGTTGGGTCAAATTCTTTATTAAAAAACAATTTGGCAAAATTTAAGTTTTCGCTCCACCCTAGTGTTTACTTGGCATTTTAATCATAAGCTTAAGAAACGAATTCGCCGTTTAATTTTATTTTTTTTATTATTATTTGAGAACATAATAATCTTGATTTTAACGGCTACCATCAACATTTTATTTCTAGAAGTATTATTCTTTTATTCATTTAAATAAAGAAAAATATGTTGTTACGAATTTTGTATGGAGGGAGTTGCTATGTTGTCGTTAAATTTAGGATAAAATTGTATTCTGATCTTCATATAGTAAAATTTTGCATTTTGTCGCATGTAAATCAGAAAGCAAGCTAAGGGACCTTTTGGGTTTCCACATTGATGAAATAGAGTTTGGCTGTTGCTCGCCAAATACTGGTGATATCGCTTTTGTGACTTCAATTTGGGGGACTTTACACCGCATTTGGGCATATTTTTTTCAAAAATGCGCTAAGCTTGGCAACATTTGACGCAGTTTATTCATGGGTGCTACTGCAATGTTTTCTCCCCTGCATTAGCATAATTCAATAGCATTGCTACTGCGCAAACAAATCATTGAAGACTTTTCTCGAAATTGCTACTGAAGGTAACACGTGGTATTTTCGAAAAACATACGCGGGAAGTATAAAAGACAGCTCGCTTTATACAGAGCTCAGTTGCGAGTCTCGATTGCAGTGAATACGTTAGCTGCTGAGCCAAAGCGTCCTGCTTCTGTGTATAGCGGGATATTTATTCCCTTAAGGGGGTCCGGGGCACAAAATTTTATTTTTTTTATTTATAGCTACTTTATAATGATTTTTTTTTCTGAAATATATAACTATGTCAAGATACCTTTCCATATAAAAAACTCTTGAAAAGATTGAAATTTAATTTTTTAAAAATTAAAAAGTTTAAAATTTAAACATATTTTATTTTTGATATAACTGCAGAACCAATAGCTCGATTTGCATATTTCTTTCTTTTTTGGACACAAAAAAGATGGCATGTTAATTTGTCTTCGGGATTTTTTGAAATATTGTTTATATATTTTTTAATAAATATAAAAGTTAAAAAATCACTCTTTTTAAAGAGTTTTTTAGCTCTAGGGCATGAATTTTCAAACCATTTGTCCAAAATCAAAATTTCTGAAGACAAATTATTAAAAATACAATAGAGAAAGTCTGTACAAAATTTCATACCTGTACTACATAAGGAACTTGAGATATATCCTTTTAAAGTTGAGGAATCGCAAAAAAACTGATTCCGAGATAAATGGACTTAAAGATTTAGGTATACGTAAAAGCTAAGATTTCCACAAATTCTTACTCAATACATTTCGTCTTCATTCATTACTGTAAATTATCAAATATAATGCAAAAAGCACTTTTAAAAAAACCAAAATAATATTTAAAAAAATATTAAATTAAGCATGTCCCTTTCCTAATGCTGTAGCTGCTTGAACAGCTCTTCTGTTGATACTAAACATCTTCGTTGACAGACGTTGTGACGAGAACGTAATAAATTGAAAGTCACTATTGCAGGATAAAAACAATTCATTTGCCAAGCCATATTTTTTTCCCAAGCATAAATTCAGACTTGAACTTTTACATTTTTCACAACAGCAATTTTGAAAGATATTCTGCAACACTCCCAGACTTAAAATAATGGTGCATGAAAACAAGGAAGCATCAAATTGAGATGGCTCATCACTTTGAACTGCAGGCACACTTACATTATTTTTAAGTTCTTGTGTTCAGCAAAAATCACTTTTACCAGGATCAGAAGTAGTTGATAACACTTTTTGACGCTTAGCTTTAATCAAGTTCGACTTTTTAGCAGTCGATTTTCTTTTTCGTCCCATTGTTATCGTAGATATCAATGTTTATTCAAAACACAAGTTCAAACCGAAACATTAAATTACTAACAATTTGTAAACTATTTACACTAACAAACTTTTGTAAAATAAACAGAAAACTTAACAACATTCACCAACAACTAACTCAACACAAGAACCTAACACAACAAAATAAATAAAGCTTTTAGAAAGATAATACAGCACTGTGGAACCTCTCAAACAAGCATGGATCGCTAGAAATATCTAATAAACAAATATCCACTCACTTCACTTCGAAGAAAGTAGAAGAAAAAAAGATATAGTAAAAATAGAGCGATCATAACGGTTTGTTTACATTCTGCCACCCGGAGAGGGCCCTTTAATTCCAGACAGGTGGCGTGATAAGCACAGCTGTTGCAACGTAAAAGTTGTTATATCTACAGATGTAATCATCGTAGAAACATGCGGTTTGCAGTATTTGATTCTAAACATTATGTAGTATTTTTTAAAGCAAAAAAATAAAAATGTGTTTTTTTTCGAGATTTTTGTGCCCCGGACCCCCTTAAGCCTTGTCCCGTCAAAATCACGGTCTAAGCTTTCTCTCTCTATTTCGCGTGCCTGTAATGTACTACTCAAAACAAATAAAAGACATTGTACGTTTTACATAAAATAACGGTATAAGAGAATTTTGTTTTCCAGAAAATGGAAGAAGACAGTGTGACGTCGTCTCAGATTAATAGGAGCGGCTGTAATAATCTCATCACAGCTAGATTTAATTCTGTAAGCAAACACTATCATCTGTGTGGTAGCGTGTAATAAAATCTCTTGTTAAAACTTTACAAAATTTAATTTTAAACATAACAACAATTACTGGTACAAGTACAGTCTAGCACAGGATATGCGGTCTCATCTCAGACCGGCTGGAAGTTCATTTATCGCTGAACTTTTCTCACTGCAAAGAAAACCGTACACCTCGGAGCGCTTTCTAGGGACATCTGCCTCTCTTCCCTCCGTTCAAAGGCATCTGGCCCCTTGCTCGGGCTTCTTACGTCATCTGGGTGTCAACCCGCCTCCTGACCAACTTATTGGCCCAGGCTGCCCATACGTCATGGCGGCTCCTTCTGGTCATATTCGCTTTGACGTCACTAGGGCAGGTGCCTTTCCCACGCATCGTCGGTCCTTTTGAAAGCAAGAAGCCTGAAATCGCTCTTTTCAGCCAAGAGTCCGGAGTCTAATCCTGTCGCCCTAATAGCACCGTGACCAAAATGAGAAGTCACAGTGACATCGCATTTCCGTCACGCGACATCGCGAATGAGTCACAATTGAGTCACCTTGACTGTCTAATGTCCTTCCGCGGCAACGTAACAATGTGACGTCACCGTGACGTCAAATCGGGACTTATTTGCGACATTGTGACTTCAATGCGACGTCAAAGGGACGGATATTCAATAGGACCGTGCCCTAAATGTGAAGTCACCATGACTTCGCATTGAAGTCACAATGTCACAAATAAGTCCCACTTTGACTTCGCGGTGACGTCACCTTGACTGTCTAATGTCCTTCCGCGGCAACGTCTCAAGGGGACGTCACCGTGACGTCAAATCGGGACTTATTTGCGACATTGTGACTTCAATGCGACGTCAAAGGGACGGATATTCAATAGGACCGTGCCCTAAATGTGAAGTCACCATGACTTCGCATTGAAGTCACAATGTCACAAATAAGTCCCACTTTGACTTCGCGGTGACGTCACCTTGACTATCTAATGTCCTTCCGCGGCAACGTCTCAAGGGGACGTCACCGCGAAGTCAAATCGGGACTTATTTGTGACATTGTGACTTCAATGCGACGTCACAGCGTGGGGAATTCAATAGCACCGTGCCCTAAATGTGAAGTCACCAGGACTTCGCATTGAAGTCACAATGTCACAAATAAGTCCCACTTTGACTTCGCGGTGACGTCACCTTGACTGTCTAATGTCCTTCCGCGGCAACGTCTCAAGGGGACGTCACCGTGAAGTCAAATCGGGACTGATTTGTGACATTGTGACTTCAATGCGACGTCACAGCGACGGGAATTCAATAGCACCGTGCCCTAAATGTGAAGTCACCAGGACTTCACATTGAAGTCACAATGTCACAAATAAGTCCCACTTTGACTTCACGGTGACGTCACCTTGACTGTCTAATGTCCTTCCGCGGCAACGTTTCAAGGGGACGTCACCGTGAAGTCAAATCGGGACTTATTTGTAGAATTGGAACTTCATTGTGACGTCGTAGTGACTTTACTTTAATAGCACTGTGAACTAAATGTGAAGTTATCGTGATGTCGCGAATGAGTCAAGGCGACTGTCAAATGTCCTTCCGCGGCAACGTCACATCGTAACGTCACCGTGAATTCAAAATATGACTTAGGGGTGACCATGTGTCTTCAATGCGATGTTACGGTACCGTCACCCAAACAGCACCGTGACTTTAATGGAAAGTTCATTGTGCAGTCATCTTAACGGCATTATTTGTTATTATTCTTAATTTTTTTAAAATCAGAATAGGACATTATAAGTATATATCTAAACAAGTTTCTATTTCTGAAAAAATGTAAATAAAATAAAGTGTTTTAAACGAAAATGTGTAAAATAATAAATGATAATTTTTGGCATGAACAAAATGAATTTGTAGTATAATTGATATTTAATAAAACGAGTAACAAATAATAAATCTGAATACAGTAATAATCAAAGAAGCTACTAAAAAATGTTATATTTCGGTTTTTAAAAAAATCCTATAAAACTGCCTCTTAGGTAAACACAGCCAGAGGGGAATAGAGGCACAGGTTTCAGCAACAAAATCCCAAGCAACCCCCCTTCAGCAACAAAATCCCAAACCTGCCCAAGGCAACTAGTTGAATAATCTGTTCACTCTCCAATCTCTGCTAAGGTGTAATTTTCTTAATGGTTTTTAAGCAGTAGTGTATAGAAAAAACGCTCAAAATACTGGTATTAAAATATAAAATAAATAAAAATTTTGATAATAAATAATTAAAATTAATGATTTAGTTAAGATTTATTTATTTTTTAATAGAAATTACCATAAACTAACTGCACAAAATTAAGCATCTCAAAAATAAACGTCCTCTTTTAATAACTTTTTCTTGGGACTACACCATTGGTTTTAACAGTTATTTTTAATTTTGTCATAATATTGGCAGTTTTGTAATTTCATCTTTGTTTGGATAACATATCACTAAATATTATATTTTAAAATAGTTATTACATGAAATCAATGGAATTTTTTATATTGGGCTGCTTTGAGAAAGGCTCAAAAGCACTGTTTTAAACCATTAGAGAAGTATTTTTAAAGAAAAATATTCTTATTTATTTGTGTATTGGATTTTTAAAACACACATAAAATCATTAAACATTCTTTATTTGAACTCCTTAATGAAACTCGCAGACTCTACAAATATTTATAAATATAAATTCAATGTATTTTCAATTGTTTCAAGTGCTATGTATATTTAAAATTATTCTCTTATACATTCCAAAATGATCATTTTTATTATTTTCCCAATCTTACTGTCTGCTACCAATTTTTACAGGTTTGAAATCACCGAATAACCTCTATCCTGCAATTTAATGTTTTATATATACATTATACATAATAAATACCCAGACAATCTCTTTTTTATAAAATGTGAATTCAGTACTGCCACAACTTATGAATATAGGAACGTGACTGAAATGACAATTAGAATAATTTCATTCTCAGATTTGTACAAATGGCAAACAAGTTAACACAGATCATCGTAAACCTGGCAGAAAACAAATTAATTCAATTACTAAAATAATTGAGCGAACAAATTCTGTCTTTTTTAGTTTCTTTTGTTGTGCATGGATTCTTTGTTACTACATTACTTAAATTTGCTTTCATATAAATGTTAATTATTAAAGTTTACGTATTATTTCTCTGCCCCCGATAAAAAAAAAACACAAATTTATGAATGCAGAAAGTACAATCAGGTAATGTAAAAATATTTTATTCTTCAACAAATTTACATAACAAAGCAAACACAACAACAAAACAAAGAAATATATGGCAAATTTACGAATTTCCTACATCATGTTTGATTTCCTGCAAGAGAAGAAAATTATTAGATTATTTAATAAATATATTCAATTCTGCCAAGAAACATCTGCTTCAAGAACTGAAATAAAAAAACTTAACTTCATCTTAAGGTCAATGACCAAGATTTTACTACGTTTAATTAACGAATTTTAATGTGTACCCAAATTTCTGTTTCATACCTGTATAAAATTACAAGGAAAAACACTAACTTCATTAGGATTACTTAAAAGTGTAACTTTCTTTATACTTAAAAATCTCAAACTATTTTAACTTAAAATAAAACTAAATATGACTTAAAGTAGAACAGAAAAAAGACACTAAAGAGATGTTTGGGGGGGGGGGCGGGATACTCTTCAACCATGACTGTATAAGGAGATATATTATTTTTAAACTTTTTTAAATAGTATGTTTTCCGTAAAAATATTCTAAAATTAGTTATATTGATAAATGTGTGGTGGTTAATGTTTTTAATTTCTACTAGTATTGTATAAATAAAATGAATATTTTAACGTTTAAATTACATATTTTATACAAAATTATTAATATATACTGAAAAAGATAGTTTTTATAAATTATTTTTTCAATATATTTAAATTGTTTTAACAATGTGTGAAACATGTTTGCAATTATTGCTCTAAGATAAAAAAATATACAAATATTATCTTTTGTTAGATATCCTTTGGATTTTTAGGAGGACCTTTGGATTTTTAGCACTAGATTGCTATTTTGTTCACGCCGCTTTTTTTAGTGACATAATTTGTAGCAACCCGTTTTTGTTGCACTTTTCAATTTCTAATGTTGCATGGAATTTTTTTAAAATAAATGTTGATATTAATCTTCATTCTAAGCCTCTTTTTTATAAAATTGTTAATGTGCATTATTATTATTATTATTATTATTATTATTATTATTATTATTATTATTTTGAATTAACACCCAAATTACTAAAGCTACTGACAGGCCAAGCTTTGGATCAGTCTTGAATTAAGTCTATCAACATGACTGGAAGGTTTTACAATGATGATTAAAAACACATTCCAGTGCATACATAAAATCTATAAGATTATCAGATTTAGAATACATAACTTGTTTTTTTAAGTATGACAGATTAATTTTATTGTTTTAAAATGTAGCCTGCTCTGTTCATTACAAATGAGTCAGTGCTAGACAGTACTCTGCTATCATCAGATGAACTAGCAAAATAGTAAAATGAAGAGTGAAATCTAGAATTTAGACTTTATTGTCGGTGTTTATGGTTTAAACAAAAAAATATGGCATGTTATGTTTTCAGTAAGTAATTCTTTTGTTTGTTTTGTTTCTAAGCCAATCTTAGACAGCTTAAATTTAATGGACAATACCAGATAATTTATAGCTCAATTCTGACTAGCAGAATTTACTTCGAGGAAAATGAAATTCAAATTGTAAAAATGTCTGGCTTACAAAAATTGATTTGTTAAAATAAATATTTTTGAAAAATGGTAACTCATGGTATATTACACAGAGCCTGTTGGTAGATTCATATCCAACTTTCGATGTCATGATCATCAACCCTCCTTGATGTCTTAATTAATCTCTACCAAAATAATTTTTTCCATGTGTAAGTCACGCAAAAATAAAAATACTTTATCATCCTAATTAAAAATAAATAAATAAATAATAAACAAATGAAAAAAACATACTCATGTCTTTCCTTTGCATATTTGAGATAGCTTTGCATATAGTGATTTGCTTTATCCTCTTCCACGTCCGGATATTTAATTCTGAGGCTTTCTGAAATTATAAGTAGAAAATTACTCAAGACATATAAAGAACACTCATGAAGTCGAACACACAGAATAAAAGCCCAAAACTGTTAAACTTAATTAAGTTACAAAAACTAATAAATATTTTTCATGCAATATCAATGACTGCTGTCTTCTATCCAGTGGCGGATCCAGAAATTCTCTTTTAAGAGGGGCTAAATTTTGATAAAAGCTTATTTCACCCAAAGAAAATATACAATAAAGCAAAATTTTAGTCTAAACAAATGTAAAAATTTTTGGAAGGGGCTAAGTGATTAAAAAAGATCACTTTACATATTCAAAGTGCATAATGAAGCAGAATGTTACCCTCTAGCTATCTCTTTTGGGGGGGGGGGGTGAAGCTCCCAAGCCCCTCCCCTGAATCCGCTACTGCTTCTATCTATGCACCACTGTCATTACACAAAAACTTTGGATTGATTAAACTTTGAGAAATGGCAACTATACGTGATTTTAAATTGCCATACTTACTTAGTAAAACTTGTGGCAGAATTAGGCTTTTGAAATCCTGCTTTCCATTTCGCCCATTCCATGTGTATGTCTGAGCGGCATCCAATGTTATAAGTTTATTGAGCATTTTGGTGGTGCAGTCTTTTTCATCTGCACCTCATTTTAACTGTTCCATTTAAAATGCGAAAAGGAACTCCAGTCTGTGTCTTGACAAAATATTTTTTTAAAAGTTCACTGTCAGGGTTGCTTGATTTAAACAGTTATTTCTAAGCGCTTTGTTTAAACAATTTTTCTCATTCCAAATCTGTTGTACTGGCTTTAAATTATTTCTAAATATTAGGGTTTCTTTAAAATATTTATTTATTTATGTTTTATTTTTCAATGCAATACAAGATATTTTATGCAAAAAAGTTTTATTTGGTGAACACAAGTGAATAACATTTTCCCTTTCCTTAATTGAGCTGTTCTCACAGTTTTACATCAAGTTATATAATAACTGTTTTAACAGATATTTTTTTCTTCTTGCTGTATTTTTTTCATATATGAAGTTCAGTATTCGATAATTTATCCATCTAATTTTCTATATATCGTCATTCTTGCTTATTTTAGCAAGTTTTATTTTTTTTAAATTTATCTTAAAAGTTTAATAAGTTTTGTTAAGTAGAGAAAGAGTTTTAGAAGATATAAATTTAACTTATAAAGCTTAATATTTTGACCTTTTGCATTGTAGTATAAATACTTTTTACTAATTTCATGACAATTTGGTAAACGGCTGAAGTGTGTAGCTCGAGGGTTCCTGCCTACCGCGCGGCTATTTTCTCTAGGCGCGTCAGAACTCCTCAAAACGTCCTCCGCCCAAGACATACCTTAATTAAGCAGACAGCCTTCGTGTAGATCTGCCTTAACCACAAAACAAAAGTAACTTTCATGATAATTTACACTGGAAGTAAAAATTTTAATATTTTTAATATTAAATAAAAATCACAATCACTTCCAATGCCTATTATAGAGGGTGCTTAAAAAACACTGACCTAGGATTTTCTTCTTTATATATTGACCTTATACATATAGAATAAATTAAAAAGTTATTTTAATGTACCGAATTAAAACTTTCAGGAGATTAAATGTAAACAAACACAAACTTTTAATTTTTATAAAGCCCTCTTACAAAAATTCCCAATAACTAAAATATGCCTCTATACATTAATGAAGTGATTTAGAAAGTTTCAGTTTTTCTCATAAAAAGGCTTGCAGATATATTTAATCACAGTTGGTTAGGGGTAATAAGCTTTGCAATACTAATAATGGTAAAAATATAATTATTAAAACTATTCCAAAACTAGTTCAAAATTAAATTTAATTACAGTTATATATAGCCGATATTTTACATTTTAAGAAATAAGTTTCAAAGAATCTTTAGCCAGTTTCCTTTCAAACGGGTTTTTTTCGCATTTAGAAATGAAAATTTGTTTGAAAGCATTACACTTATGCTAACATCTGATTTAAAAAGTTCTTTTTAAGTAAGTTTTTTTAAATTGACTTATTAATACCATAATTTAATTCTGAAAAAAAAGCATGTCTAAAATAAAAGTAGTAATATTTAAATTAAATACTTTAAAAATAAAAATATTTATATGTAAATATATGTACTTATAAATCATTCATTCTAAGAATTATTATTTAAAACCAAGGAGTTAACCATGAACCAAAGATAAATTACCATGAATCAGAATAAACTCTTGCAATTATAAAAAGAAAACCAGTAATAATAAGCCATAGCTGATTACAAATCAGACTGAGTGTGATAACATACTACAGAGAACGTGCATGTTAAATCTGGGGATCTTAGATTCTCTTTTTAGGGTTGCCTGTTAGATGAGATTAGTATAAGATGAGATAGGTATTTAAAATTTTCGAAACTACTATGTTATTGAATGACTAGTTCTGGACTTTGTCCTAAGAATACAAACAAATTGATCAATCAGTTTATTTAAAAAAAAGGCGCTTAAATTAGTATTATTGTTATTATTACTCCTTTGTTTATTTTCTAGTTATTTTTTAATCTGGAACAAGTAGTTTCTGTAGAGTCTGAGTGAGAAAAACATCACACTGGAAATGCTTCTGGTAAAAGCATCCACTAGTATAGTAACGTTATTGAATAATGGACAAAAATTTCTTTTAATGAATGTGAAGATGGTATATAACTAAATGTTAAGACCTTTTTTTGCGTTGCATTGTAGGGATAAGACAGTTGCTTAATTTTATCGGGAGAGTTTTCCAAAAAGATTTTAGTATCCTTTAAATAAGGTAGATTATTTATTGCTACGACAATAAATTTAGATAAAACTGATAGAAAAAATCACAATATTAAAAAAAAAATCATAAAACGGTAAAGGGCAATGAGGCGTTTCGGACGGCATGGGCTACGCTGTATACTGTACTTACAAATCAGGCACAGTTCTTGGAAAAGTTGTCTGAATGGCAGTTTTCAGTAGAAATAAATACAAAATACACTAATGTTCCTATGTTTACGCCTTTTTGGACGCCTACTTGTTTCTCATATTTTTTTAATTCACCCCCCCCCCCGCTTCTCTTCTCAAAATACAGAAGCATTCAATATTGTGCCCTTTTTCCGTGCTTCGTAAATTTAAGTATTTCAAAAAATTACAAACTTCAACTGCTTGGTGGTGTTATTTATTTTACAAAAGATGCATCATTTTACACAATTATTGGGTTTTCTTCCTGTTTTCTCATAAATAAAGCAAAAAATGCAGTTCCAGTAAAATATTCGATGCATTTATCATTTTCTAAAAATACAATGCTATACATATTGTTTGCAGTTGAATATATTACCTGCTTCTGCCAAATTGTCTATTCTGTTGCACTAATTGTCCACACTGTTACATTCTTTGCTTAACAGAGTGAACAAATAATTATAAAAGCAGGGCTAGAGATTGTAAGTTTTAAGCAATAATAAGAATAAACTTTACATAAATAAACTTCATGAATTATATATTGATTCCCAGAAACATATTATTTTACAAATTTTTATGAAATAAAAATTTTAATGTAATATAGTGGACATTTACTTAATGCATTGAAGTAATAATAGACATGTAATGCAACCTAACTTCTTGGAAATTTTATCGAATATGGCTGACTGCAGGTGAACAGTGAACACTTCAGGCAGTTCAGTGGTGTTACAATTTTTTTATATAATATTAATTCTTTTGAAAAGAAATTGCTGTAACAGAGTGGACCTTACAGAGTAATAAAATCTGGGACACTGACAATAAGAAAAGAGTTAATTTTACTGTCAGTCTTTTAAGGAACTTGTGTTTACATACAGTCAGGGGCGTAGCCAGAAATTTTTCATTGGGGGGGGGGGGTACGACTACTACAACTCATATATATGTATACGTGTGTGTGATAATGCAGTGAAGAATATACATTTTGTATGGCAAAAAAAATTCTCATGGGGGGGGGGTTATGACCCCCCTAACTCCCCACCCTTGGCTACGCCTCTGCATACAGTTAATTATTCCGCTTAACCAGCTTAATATATTTGAATTGTATAAACTTCAGCATGGGACATGTTTTTCACTCTTTAGCTATTAAAAACTTATTGTGGATATCATACGTTATCTAGAATTTAAAGGAAAATATCCAACGAAGCAAAATAAAACAAGGAATAAAAAACAAGTATGGTTACGTTAAAATTATTTACCATTATTTAAATAAAAAATCATATTTTCTTGGACATAGTTTTTACTATTTTTCTCGGAATGACACATAAACATTTAATAGTGAAAAAATATGCATATTTACTGAAGAAGTTGGCAGATATTTAAAAGAAATAGCTAGTTTTAAACAAATTTTTAGTACATTAATTTCGTACAGTCACATACTTATTATTTATGAATCCAAAATCTTGCAGAATTCCAGCTAGTTTAACTAAAAGGATAACAACAATGATATAGGAGTGTAGCATAGTTAAAGTAAATAACTGTATCAAAATTAAAGCAAATAAGTATTCCCAGGGGCGTAGCCAGAAATTTTTCATGGGGGGGGGGGTTACGACTACTACAACTCATATATATGTATACGTGGGTGTGATAATGTAGTGAAGAATATACATTTTGTATGGCAAAAAATTCCTCATGAGGGGGTTATGACCCCCTAACCCCCCCTCTTGGCTACGCCCCTGAGTATTCCTAATTAAATTTTTTATTACCATTAGATTAAAGTGATTGCTTAAATTATCAGAAATTAATTACTACTCCAATATTCCCTATTTTTTGCTTCTTAAGAATTTTGAAATGTTATTCAATTAAAAGAAAAAAATCACTGCATACCTTTTCATATAAATTCTAAATAACATTAATCACAAATTTTGGCAATCATCAGATGTTTAGGAATGTAAAACTGGAAATAAACGTCTGGTTTTTTTAATGGTATGTGCCATAGCTTACAATCTATTTCTGAGGCAAGCCATGCCTTTATTTCATATTTTGACTCTGAAATAAACAAATTTCTAATAAATCAGAAGTACATGACACATCATAGATAGGTCCCTTGCAGAACAGAATCTCACCAATTAAAAAATATGTTTTTTTCTCTTGAGCAATATATATAATTTCTGGCTTTCACCATTGTGCCACATTTTAGTTTAACAAAACTGTCTGCTGGATTGTTGCAATTAGTGGTAAAATTAGATTTTACTAATATACTATACTGTGCAGTGACGCACCCAGGATTTTAGTTTAGGGGGGGCTGGGCGACATGCAAATACTGCTGAACACGGTTAGAGTGACCTCGATTAGTTACAACTTTCTTATAACGTCTACATATTCGGTACCACTTGACTGTCCCATAGAACACAAGCACACAATCAATGTAACTTGGTATGGAGTCATAAATAATTATCTGCTCTTTTCAGTGACGTTGTAACCGAGATTAACAGTGTTTCGTAAACTAACTGTAAGCATTTATTTAAAAACTTTTTAAATAAATGTCTTTTTTGGTTAGAAATAACTTTTACAATTGAAAAGACAATTAAAAAAAGAAAGAAAATATAATTAATTAGCGACAATTTTCATTTTTTAAAGCTTTTCACTTCTTACTTTCTACCTTTAAGGGGGGCTTCAGCCCCCATAGCCCCCTCCGTGGGTGCGCCTATGCGGTTCTGTGATATTAAAACCTGGATAAAGTGGCCTGTTAGAATGTTGTTTTTTAAATTCATTAATTTTTATATGTTGTTTCAAGTTAAATCTCTCTTTTTCTTTATATCGTTTTGCTAATTGCTGGAGGGGTTTATCTGATTTTCTAAGAAGTTTCTGTATAGAATGAAGGTAGTTTTCAAATCTGAAAGCACTGAAATTATCTAGGAGGCCATATTTTCTAGCATCATCACACAAATGCAGCAAATTATGTACATTGTGTGACACAAATTCATTACCATATATTGTAGCAAATGTCATGACAAAATGTTTTAAAAGTTCTTCTGCACGATCAATATATTCATGTATTATTCTTGGCTAGTTAAAATTCTTATAGCAACATGGAGGATCATAAAATTAATATACATATCTTTTCGTAATATTCTTTTTAAAATAATAGGTCCTGTATACAGTAAACTAGTTTATCCGAAATTTCAGATATGACTTTGTAACCTATGCGTGTTTCACGGGGTCCATATATCCAAAAATTCAGTATCTTGCGCATAACCCCAAGACACACAAGATGCATGGTAATCAAGGGGAAAACAAGTTATAAGTCAAAACCCAGGAATAGACTTTAAAATTGTTTCACTGTGATGATAATTTTTATCTGAAGTGTTAACAAAATCAATGTCAGTACAGTGCCGTAACTTGGATATACGAGGCCCAGGGGCGGGATTGAATCTGAGGGCCCTTTTAATCTTAAACCTAATATTAATCCTAACCCTAAAAACGAAAATAGGTTGGCACGTACATACATTTTTATGTACGAGAAAGACAGAATTAAACACTCTTAGATAATAATAGATATGATATAATGTAAGTATTTATTAAAAAAAGACAAATCAGACCTCTATTTTAAAAAATAAATTTTCTATTTCTGAAAAATTCACTTTAAGAACACAATTTACAACAGGCAGCATACGACACAAAACAGAAGTCAGTTGCGTACCTCTAAGCTATAGCAAGGAAGGCGTGTGCCATGTGTGACACTTGAAAAAGGGTGCAGATTTCTATTGCAAGCTTAATGCAATAAAAGAAACGTTCAACAAGTACTATCTCATCGTTGCAAGGACGTGACGACAGCTATTCTCCCTTCTGTACCCATCGTTCTTCTCGTATTGGTACTTGAATGCCTATGATGTAGCACAACGCAAACGCTTGCTCGAAACAAAAGCATTGAAACTACCAGGTCTAGAAGCAAAAATGAGAACAGAAGAGAGAATTGCTACCATCGCCTCGATGTAACGATGGGAGCGAACAGGTTAAAGTCAATAAGACACTACTTATTGTGACCTAACTTTGTGATAATTTTGTTGCCTACCATGGACGCCATTTTACCCGAGTGATCACTGAGAGAAATAAGAATTATTATGGTTAAGTACATTTACTAAAATCTGCTGAAGAAAAAAGCAGAAAACACTAGTACTGTTAGTTTGAAAATTATTCTTTTAATGTAATTTAAACTACCGAAAATCACAGCAGCAACACCAAAAGCTTATCTATTCGTCCTAAATTTAAATAAAAAATACCTTTAAGAATATTGAATATATTTACAAATTTATAATAGAAGTAATGTATTATACTACATTTGAGTGTAGATACACACCAGTGGCGGAGCTTATTTAATGCATTTCAAGCATTTTATTACCTTTCACCTGTATTAAATTTCTGAAAATGTTTTCATATAATGATTTTTTAATATATGATTCTTACATCATATACTAAGACAAAAAGAAAAAAAAATTGCAAATATCTTATTCTTGCATTTAATTCGTCTTAATATTTCTTGCATTTTTTTTTTTTTGAGCTAGTGTGGTTAAATAACTGAATTATTTTTTATTTTAACTTCATTTAAATAAAAAAAACTAAATAAATAAGTAAAACATACCTATGGTCTTTGATAAGATCTTAGCTTCAAAGGCCTTTTCCGTATTTAGCTCCGAATTAGCTCCCGTTTTTAAAATTTTAAACATAAAATTAAGCATACATCGAAAATTTTTAAGAGTAAAATTGTATATACATAGAAAAATTTTTAACATAAAATTAGATATACGTAGAAATATATTTAGAGAATCATACACTTACATCTTCACTAATGTAGTTAAAATAAAACCGCAAACGCACCTCAACTCAGGAGAAAAGAAAAGGAATTTGCACTTCACGGTCGAGAATCATTTTCAGAAAATACTGACTGATAAACGAGCAAAACAGAACAACCCACTAAAGGTTCAAGGGGTGGCCTTGGATTTTTGCTCCTCTTTTTATTGCTTATTCCATGCGGACTGGGAGCTAACAAGAACAGGAAATAGTAAAATGGAACCATACGCGCTTGTTCTGTCCATACAAAGGGCCGCCAATCTCCTTATCAGCTAGTCCTCAGGCAAAACGGTTCTTTGCTTTTGGAGGGGTCACTACAATATTAGTTTCGGGGAACTAAATATTCAGTGGAGACATTTAAAGGGATCCAAATATCAGACCTGATTTTTTTTTTTTTTTTTGTAGTTCTGTATTTATACCCAGTACTTTCCATTTTTTTAATCTAGTGTAAGTGCTAACAAAATTTTTGGGTCTCTTATAATCCCTCCCCCCCGCATTGCAGGGTTTTTCGCCCTGTAGTTCGGCCTCTGACACACACACACACAAAGATAAGTTTTAAAAAAGAATCCTCATATGTATTGGAATTTCCCTTACGTTTGTTACTTGGGAATATCATGAAATAAAGAGAATTTAAAAATTAAAATCAATTGAAATATAATAATGTAATGAAAATTCTCAATTCGGACGCAAGTTGGAAGATTTAAATGATATTAGCTATAATTCATACTGTATCACAATACTTAAGTGTATATTTTATAGAGTGGCGCACAGCGTGGATGCCCATAAGATAAGAATAATTTTAGTGAGGGCTCCTGCGTTTGTGGGAAGGGACTCATCTCAGGCTTTGAAATATTTTAGGATGAAAACAATAAAAAACTATAAAAGAATTTAGAACGCAGTAAAAATACTCATGTCGCAATTTCCACAGGGCGGAATGAATTATTTTTTAAATGACATGAAGTACTTTCCAATCGCTATTCTTCTTTTCACTTTTTTTTAAATTGAGAACTAAAAACATTTGTGTTTTTGACATTTTATTCAAAGAACGGGCACAAGTGCATACTTGTTATAAAGAGAATTTAATCACTGAATTAAAGTCACGAGTCACTGACTAGAACTAGGAGTTCCAAAACTTTACAAAATTATCTTTCCTCACGCTTCGTCCCTTTTCTCGTGGAACTTTATGTCTTCTTATCTTAAATAATTACAAAATTACATTACTTGATTAAAAAATTAATGAATCAAACCCCACTATGGACGAGTGGATAAAACACTCAACATACAACATTGTCAGATGGCTAAAGTGTGAAGGTCCTGGTTTCTGTCCTGCCGTGCAGCTATCGATCTAAGGTTTGAAATTTTGGACAGCTTTCTCCAGATTTAACGTGAATACGCGTTAGAAGTCCTCCGCCCGTTGTACCCCTTCTAAGCAGATAGCTCTTGCGCAGCTTTGCCTTAACAGAACACAACAACATTAATAAATCATCAATGTAGTTCTTATGTGTTCCTGATTATTCCTACTAAAAGCATTTTCAGCCATTAATCGAGCACGTGCTTTGTAACAACAAGGTATTTTTAATTTCATATACTGAAGTAATTAATGGATTTCACATGAATTCAAGCTGAAATGTAGCATTTATTTGCATTTTTAACATAAAGTCTGTACATTTTTAATTTTAAACATGTAGATCACGACTTTTATTTAACCTAATGATTACTTCCATTCCCCCTTCTCTTACAGGAAATCAGTGTCCACCACTGATTATGCATCTGCACATTATTTGTAAGCGCATAAAATGTTTGTAAGTAATAATTACAACAAAAAGAAAAAACAAGCCTTTTGTTCGAAATTATCTAAGTGATATGATAATTTTAAGAAACAACAGGGGCCCCCCAAATGGAATGTTTGCTTCAGAGTGGCTGTTTGAGGACCAGATCAATGAATAGAATACAAATAAAGAATTTCTAGAATACAAATAAGGAAAACACAAGGTCATTAGTTAAAGAACTTTGACTCTAAAAATAGTGGCATATAAATTTAGCTTTTCAAAATCAGCTGTACATATCGATATCGTAATACAGCGGATCTGTTGGTGAGCTGTTAGCTGTTTTGTAAGCAGTAAGAAACATTTTTTGTTTTCTGCTTAAACCGTGCTAGGTGATCCGTTTAGAATATTTGATGCGCAAATCTAAAAAGTTATAAAATTCAAAAACACATAAAGAAAAATACAAGAGGTTGGGGGAAAATAGGCATATGGATTTTGAAGCCCCTACGTGTGGGGGTCCCGGGTATTCGCCCCGCCGGTGAGCGGAAAAAACGCCGCTGGAAAAAACGCCGCCGGAAAAAACGCCGCCGGAAAAAACGCCACATGGAAAAAACGCCACCCGGAAAAAACGCCGCCGGAAAAAACGCCACCCGGAAAAAACGCCGCCGGAAAAAACGCTACTTTTAATAGTAATCTACTTTTAATAGTTTTATGATGTAGCACAGTCTTTATATGCTAATCGATGAGGCAAGGAGCGTAGCCAGAAAGTTTTTTCGGGGAGGTTGTATGAGACATAATTTTGTAATGATAAACTTAATTTCTTACTGACGACGTAGGAAAGGGGGGGGGGCTTTGGAACCTAGAATTGGCTTGGGGACCCCGAAATTTTTTCCGGGGGTTGTATGAGATATAATTTTGTATTGATAAACTTAATTTTTTACTGACGACGTAGGAAAGGAGGGGGCTTTGGGGCTCGAGCCTCCCCCCCATATCTTTGTGGGATGATAGAAAATAATCATATATCGGTGTCTTTTTCAGTGTCCAGAATCCATAAAAACATACTAACTCCCTCCCCCAAATCTACTGAATTGCTACACGCTACTGCGCCCCTATCGGATTGAGGGGAGACCTAAAGTTGAGCTATGGCTTATTATTACTGGTTTTCTTTGTATAAGGGCAAGAGTTTATTCTGATTCATGGTAATTTATCTTGTTAGCTCTTGGATTTTAAATAAGAAATTTTAGAATAAGGAACATTTAAACATTGGTACTCTTATTTTAAAGATGCCTTTTTAAAAACTAAATTATGGTATTAATAAGTCAAAAACAATTTTTAAAAAATCTTCTTTAAATTAAATGTTAGTGTAATTGTAATGTTTTTAAACAAATTTTTAAATGCTGAAAAAAAAAAAACAGCAACACTTTTTAAAGGAAACTGGTTTAAAATCATTTAAAACTCATTTCTTAAAATGTAAAATATTAGTTATATATAACTGTGATTAAAATTATTAGTTAATTAGTTTTGTTAAAATTAGTTGGAAAAGTTTCAATAATACATTCTAACTTTTGTAACTTTAGTTTTTAAACATTAATTTGATCAGAAATAGAGCCTTTGCTAAAGAACCTGACTGAGAATCAAAGACGACCTTGTAAGTGAACGCGTCCGTTAAATATGTAGGGCCGTCTATCCTTTTGCTGGGTTGTGAGCATTCAAAACTGCATTATTTTGTTAAAACATGATCGATTCCGGTTCTTGTACTACAAAACAAACATACAAAATTTGCAAATCAAATTATTAATTTATAAGTTTTTATCTAAATAATTGAATTACTTATTTATTGTATTATTTTCAAGACAAAGTGCATATTCATTTAAAGATGGAGAACAATTCTTTGTAGTGTCACCGGATGTCGACACCCGTACTCATTTTTAGGGTATACTGTTTTTTTTTTTAAGTGTCAAACTCAGAGCCTGACAAAAGCGAGGGCAGACGGGGCAGCTACCTTGGGTCCCCAGGGAAAGGAGAACACAAAATGAAAACGCCCCTGTCCTAAAGTAATGTAATATTTTTCAGGAGAGGCTACTTAAAAGAAAAAAAGTTAAAAGTGATTATTACTAAAATATATTATTAATTATATCAATTATAATCAATCTTTGATTGCTGTTGAATTATATTCTTCCGAATTCTTTGATAACAAATTTTAAGTGAATAAAATTGAATAATATATTAAATTTTAACACATTTTAAGTACTGATTTGAGCATTCTAAGATTTTGCTTACAGAAATTTAGTGAATTCTTTTTCATACTGCAGCATTTCTTTCCAGAGTTTATATTACTTTGGTAGAATTATTTAGCCTGTCAATTAGAATTTCTGTAGTTAGCACATTTACAGATTCTGCAGAAGGAAAAGAAGTGCTTTATTCAATTTTTATTAGTTATAGAAAAACAATATTTGTAATGTTATCCTTATAAATGACTCACTATAAATAATAATAATAATAATAATAATAATGAAAACAAAGTTTTAAACTAGAAAATTTTTTAAAAATTTGAACTCGTTTAAAAATTTAAATTCTAAATCACATCCAATAAACTATTACCTTTTAAAAAGTTATTTAATGTTTCTTCCTATGAATAAAAATCAGATAGTTATTTGCTGAAAAAAAAAAAAAGGAATACAACTGATACACTTTTTTACAAATAAAATAATTGGTATATTAATAACTTGTACAAATATTTATAAATTGCGTAGTCATTTTATACATGAATGTTCAATTTATCTACGCGAGAATGCTTTTCAAAGATTTATCACTTTTTCGCCCATTTTTCTTTTGGGATTTTCGGAGTTTTAACATAGCCATAAGTAGTTGTGACATGATTCCAAAAAAAAAAGAAGAAAAAAGCCTCTGCGAGATCCTCTACCTCCGCTTTGTTCTTTTTTGACCCCCAGGACATGTATATCTTACCTCTTTGTCTAATGGTCGAAACAGTAGGGGCCGAATGCTATTTTTGGAATTCTCCTTTGACCTTGAGTGTTCTCAGTGTTCTGTAAAAACGGAATTTTCGTTTAACCTTGAACAAGTGGTTTTGTTTGACGGATTATTGCAAGTTTGTCGGAGGGGGGGGGGGTTAGTTTGTCGGTGGGGGCGGTTAGTTAGAAGATTGACATATACATCCAATAGGATCTTTTACATTAATTTCTTTCTTCTCGGGGGGGGGGCGGTCGCCCCCTCCGCCCTTGGTTGGTGGCGGTTGAGGAGGGAGGGGGTAATTCTTAAAAAGCACTTCAGTAAGAAAAGTCAAAATTCATTTGATATGCCAAAAAAAAACCATTTAAACATGAAAAAAATAAACCCTTATCCCCCGCCCCCACCCACACACGCACACCTATGTGTTAATTAAAATCCCTATTTAACAAGGATTTATTTCTTTGAAATCTTAACACTTCTATGTCATCAGCGTACCTTAGTGGCGTAGCCAGGAACTTTTCATGGGGGGGGGGGGGGGGCGTTACGACTACTGCAACTCACATATATGCATATTTGCTGTGATAAGGGAGTGAAGAATATACATTTTGTATGGCAAAAAATTCATCATGAGGGGGTGGTATGACCCCCCTATCCCCCCCCCCTTGGCTACGCTACTGCTGTACCTGAATGGTTTTTTGGGGTAATAGCTCTCTAAAAGCTTCATTTACTGTTAAGTAATTGGAAATCTATTTTTTTTTTTATAGCGGAAACCGAAATCTTTTTAGGAAAATCTATCCCCCTCCCCCCTTCCTTAACGCCTACCAAATTATACACAAATTGAATTATTCAATTAGAAATGTGTCTTCCCCCATTTCTGGAAAACAAAGTACATTAAACCTCATAATTCAACTTCATACCCCCCCTTTTCTGCAAAAGAAAAGAAATTTTTTCAAGTATTTAAATAAATTATTAAACAAATATCTTTTTAGGTGGCGTTTTTTCCGGCGGCGTTTTATCCGGCGGCGTTTTTTCCAGGTGGCGTTTTTTCCGGCGGCGTTTTTTCCAGGTGGCGTTTTTTCCGGCGGCGTTTTTTCCGGTGGCGTTTTTTCCGGCGGCGTTTTTTCCTACATTCCGCCCCGCCATGCCTCCCTATTTTTACGGCACTGATGGTACATACCAACAATGAATACACCTTTTTAATATTATGTCAGAACATAGTATAGGCCACACTGAACTTTTGGACGATCTTGCTAATTGGCAAGCCATCAACATTTATAATTAAATGTAACATATTTGGTAATTTATTAACATCTTTTAAGCAGGTCAACATACTTTTAATGGCTGCATGCAGACCATAATGATAATATTTGCCAGGGGGAATATCAATAATATTACTAATCACCCTTGGTGTATTCAGTAGTGTTCTGCCGTATTTAAAAAAAAGAAAAAAAAAAGAAACCACACATCTTGGAAGGTGTCCGAACGGTAAAAAAGCCAGAATTTTTCGTAAAAATATTATATTATCATTTTAGTAACAAAAATCGAAATCCCCCTAAGTACGTGCTTGGTAATTTTAAAATAGTACTGCAGGTTCATACAACAACGGTACTGCAAGTGAGGAAAGAAATATTTCTCTATAAAGTTAAATAATTAAATTACATATAATTATAACATAAGGGTTAAGATATTATCATAAAATGTGTACTTACTTATGGCAGAAAAGACAGCCAATGTTGACACAGTCGAGCCGGCAAGAGAAGTGGCCACTATCCCCACCAAAGATTGAGAAGAATGGCCCTTATAGCTTATAGTAACCTTGAGACACGTCCCCCTTGACCATAATTGTGTCCTCGTAGTTGACAAAGACAAGAACATCAGGAGAAAAAAAGTACCCACCAACTAGTGACAAATGCTTCTTCACCTTTTCAATGAATTAGGCGGGCATTTTAATTATTTGTGGAGGGGGCTAAATTCTTTCTCGGGAAGGATTAATTTAATTTGTATGTCGCAGAAAAAATATCGTAGCGAAGAGAATTATTGTGGTGTAAGGGTCAACTATTACCATCGTTGAAAAGATAATTATCGTTGTTATAAGAATATCGTTATACAGAGAACTGTTTTACATTAATCTAAAAGGAATTCAGCTAGGACTATGAAA
>JAWZYV010017960.1:0-62717 GCA_038373885.1 Cheiracanthium punctorium
TTGAGCCAAACCCTTGACTGCTCCACAGCATACAACAATACTGAATTCATAAAAAAAAAAGTTAAATACAGCTTAGCAAAACAACGGTGCCTCTGGCATCAAAATTATGCAAAGCGACATGTTCTTAATAGCTAGCGTTTGATAGAAAAGCCAATTCTAGACTGAAACAGTGGAATGACCTACTCACGTATTTATACTTTTTGGGAAGTTTTCTCAAATATTCTGGCAAAATCTGTCTAGTAAATTACTTATCATTTTCCTTGCATCATTTGTGTAATGCTAAGCGGGTAAGTAAACATTGCAGGTCATTTTTTTTTTTTTTTTTTTTTTTTTTTAAGTCATGTCAGATGTTGCCAGTCTTGGCAATTTTTTGGCAAAATATTGACAAAATTGATGCAAAAAATAAGTCCCAAAAATTAGCCCAACCATGCAATGTCACTAATATTTAACAAGAAACCCCCAATTCTGATGTTATCCTATGTGAATATTAAATGTTCCTATCTTGCGTTCTAGTTAACCGATTTACATACAACAAAGTGCAAAACTTAATTTTAGTAACACTATTAACTTTTATTAGTGGTAAGGTACGCTTCATGAAAGTTAATGCATCTGCTGCTTGTTTTTAAACTTCTTTTTTTTAAGAATTTTTTAAAATTTTTTAAAAGTCATCAGCTTTTATTTGAGTAATTTATATTATTCATGTATAGTAATTCAATAAAAAGTTATATTAACAATCCCATGATCCAAAATTCTGTAATCTGCATGTTTATTAATTCTGGTGTATGTAGTTTTGAGAGAGTCTACTGTGTTTTTCATTTTATGTTTAACTAAAAATAGTTGGAAAGACACTGAAAACTGTCTACTTTATAATGTTATGTTCTATGAACTTCTGTATCTAAGCAAACAGAACTAAACCACAAACATCATCTGCTACAGAGTAATATATAATGAATTTAACCCCTTCCCTGTTTTGCTCGTATGCCGTACGGGCGCGGCTATCGGGCCTTTACTGATTTGCCCGTACGCCGTACGGGCAATCTGATTTCTATTTGACTTTCACTGTTTCGCCCGTATCTTCTATTTTTAGTAACAAATTATTCATGTAGATGTTTTGTAAGAAAACAATTGAATTGTAATCGAAATCTAAAGTAATTGTACTATTTTACTTGTAAATGTGACTTCCTTGTTTGGCGTTCATGTAGGGGAAAATAGATTTTCTTTAAAGAAAAAAAGTTGTAATAAATGCTTAAAAATATTAGAAATGTTAATTTTAATAACATATCTTTACTTAAAAATGTAAAATGAACAAAAAAATGCAATAAAAAAATGTGACATTTTTGGGACCGAATTCTGGAAAAAAATGAAACTGTTAAGGGGTTAATCTTCACAAATATTATATAACAGTGGCATAGCCAGAAATTTTTCATGGGGGTTACGACTACTGGAACTCACATATATATATATAGGTATGTGCAGTGTTGTAGTGGTAAAATTTTTTTCCCCGGAACGCATGAATTCGGGGGGGGGGGGAGTTTCTAACAAACGATCATAAAACCCGGCAGGCTATATATAATTTTGAAAAAAGCTTACTGACCCAAACAAAATGTACAATAAAGCTAAATTTTAGTCTAAGCCGAAGTAAAAATCTTTGGGAGATAATTTATTTTAAAAAGTTCATTTTACCTATTCAAAGTGCATGACAAAGGACAAATCGGGATATTAACCTTTAATAATCTCTTGTGGAGGCTAAAGCTCCTTAGTCCCTACTCTGGATCTGCGACTGGCTGGTCAGGCCGCAATACCGCAGCCAGGAAAAAATTTCGGTAAGGGTTTAGTCTTATGTCTCAATATGGCAGGTTTTTAACCCTTTGCGTCTCAGTGGTTTAGCTTCTAAACCACTCAAAATAATTTGCTTCTCAATCAGCTAATTTTAGCTTTAAATATAGAGAATTCTCTTTCTTTTTCACTTTTAGCTTTCCTTTTTAATACTAGATGGCAGCACCCCAGCTTTCTATTAATTATTTTCATCTGTGACACTTTATTTAAAACACTGTTTCTTCAAGGATATCTGTATAATTTTTTTAAAGGTATAAAAATAAATGCTTGAAAAAAAAATAATGTACCATTTTGTTGTCTGTACCCTAAACTATTTGTCCAATATTATTCTATTTTTTTTTATGTAGAAAGCATACCCAGAATACTTGTATAAAATGAGGTGGTTTCTGTACTAAACCACTGCACCGCTACGCTTCTCCAATTACGCACGCTCAAGGGAAAATGTCTGCGTATATATTTTCTGTTAGTTATTGTTTTTTTTAGGAATAGGAATGAGCTCATGATAAGGAATGTTGTGGGGGGGGGGGGTTCACTATATTGCAAAAGGGTTTCACCCAGATGTGGCCTCTAGAATGTGGAAGGGTACTTTGTCCAAGGATTTTATCTGTAACTCGGGTCATCTGTACTTTGAATCTCCGTGATTTTTTGCTCTTAGTTTGGTACGATTCATTGTATATATTTCTAGTTATTCTTGTTAAGTTTTTTATACTGTAAATAAATTGTACTTAGTTATTAAACATTTTAATGGTTAATTATTGAAAATGCCGCGGAAAGAATCAGTATCTTGCCCAGATTTCTGCGTATAATCAAGGTAATTTTTCTTCTCCCCCCCCCCTTTTTTTGGGGGGGGGGGAGTAGAGTAGCAGGTCACCTTATGGTGCACCCTGGGTAATGCTATATCTGCTACACAAGTAGAATAAAGTGTTTATTACTCATTGGCGAAAGCTCTTTTACTCGTTTTGTGCTTCCCTGCATTGCTCGTTTAGCCGCATTTTTCATAGCTGTAGTGGCGCAGTGGTTTAGTTCCCCGACCACCCATAGAATCACAACGGTAAGTGCAATCTTTACAAAATTGTATTTGTGCACTCTTGTAGGCCTATTTAGGCCTACAAGAGTGCACAAATAAAATTTTGTAATAGAAAGCCAATAAAAAATTATGCCTGAATTTTAACTTTAAAGGGTAGTGCTCTGCAAAGGGTTAATGCCCTCTTACAAATAGTAATACATGTTCCAGAAAGTTTCAGGGTGGGTTCGAACCCCCAATACTCGCCCTTGGCTACGGCCTTGTGGCGGACTGTCACAAATTGAGCCTGCAATGCTACCTCCGTGTTTAGCATCTGTGTTCCTTTTGCTATCGACATAGATTCTAAGAATCTAATTGTTCTATATATCTTCTTATTTGTATCTGTGATGGTAAAGCTTCTTTTCTTTAAAGACTCAGAGAGACAGAAAAGGCAGGGAGCAGGGGGATTGAATTTCTAATCGATTAGACTCAACATTCAGTTCACTGGGAGAATTTCAACTACTATAGTATCCATAGGCTTGAAACATAAATATTGTTAGTGTGAGCAGACGATACATGAGCTTTTTTTTTCTTTTTCCAGGATATAAGTTAAGATCTGCAAGAATATTAATAGTTTCATTCGAGTTCCGGAATGCCGTTCCAGTGGGCAAAAAAGTACCAGAACATCGTTTCAGTGCATTCCGGTCCCACTACACCCCTGGGTGTGTGTGATAACGGAATGAAAAATATATATTTTGTATGTCAAAAAATTCCTCATGGGGTGGTTGTGACCCCCCTATCTCCCTCCCATCCCCCCTTGGCTACACCACTGTTATATAAACTTCTTTCAGAAAACAAAAATGTGTAATTAACATTTTTTAAACTTTGTAAGATTTCAGTCTGTTTAAATTGTTAAAAAGGATACTATTTTTACCATTAAGGCTACTATCAGGCTACTATTTTATACTCTGAAGGCTACTAAAGCAACTTTTTCTGTAGCAATGCTATGGTGGGCACACTGTATCATTATTTAGTTTTCTTGAGATGGCAATGTTATCCACAAAATATGTATTTAAGTATCTTGTTTTGCCAATGGCAACTAGTTCTAAAAAATTCTATACTCTCTGATGAGTTTATGAAGATTTCCGTTTGGAAATAAGTTTTGAGTTAAATTAATTTTAAGAGTTCTAACGTTTGTCTTCTTGACTCTGAATCATTAGATTGTCACTAGTATTTGTTTTTAAAATAGAATTATTACTGCCGTGGTGGTATTTGATGAATATACAAATGCCAAATGCGTTTTAGATAAACGCTTTGGTGCAGTGATTAATATTGGCATCCGCTTACTAGAAAGCTGGGTTGGTATTTTGACTAACTCATGATATGCTTCAACACTACTGCTCCATACACAAAGACTCAATAGCATGCATGATAAACGGTACATACACGTAATCTCCCCTGCATTATATCTTTGGGGATTGCCCCCTAATGCCTAATAAAATAAGAAATAACTCAATAGCCCCAGCGGCATAGTATGTAAAAATAAGCGATGAATGAATAAATTCTTCCCTGGAGGGATTTTATGTCGTAAACTTTCGGGTTGGCCCCTCCAGTGGGTGTCTCACACTCACACGTAATCTCAGTTGTCCAGCATGACTTAACTGTACTAAGAATGAAATTCCCCCAGCAATCAACAGTTGAAGAAACTAAACTATCCCTTCTTTTCTTTTGTAGCGGTCACAAAGCGCCAACGTGGCATTATATGTAAAAGTGAATTTTTCGTCAAGAATAGCAAAATTTAAAGTGCAATGTGAAGCAGAATATATTATTTGATCGGAAAAATAATTTAGGCATATATTATTAAACTCAATTGGTTCATTTCTTACCCAATTAGAATAACAACAGTGTAAAATAATTTTTTTATGCCCTGTAAAAAATGTCTATTTTTACCCAAATTCTGAAAATCAAGTTCGATGCGGGGGCAGAAGATATTATCCAATCACAATAATTTTTTACACCGTTTCTATTGAACCCAGAGAGAACCTTTTCCACACTATTAGAATAGTGATGTCAAAAAAAAATATCGGCCTCCCTGCTGTATATACGTGAGCAGGAATTCAGCCTGTAGGCTCCTTCAAAATCATAGTATGAAAAAATATTTTAACATAGGGGGAGGGGGATTTTGGGTGCTCATAACTCACTCATTTTCAGTTCAAATTTATTGAAAATTGGTATCCGGGGTTAAAATGAGCTAAATTTTTGAAATATAAAGTAAAATCTAGGGGTTGCTATTGGGAAAAAAAAAGTTGATGCGATTCTTAATATGGAGACGGCCCCTTGTGCAATTTTAATGTTAGCAAATTAAAGTGTATGTCAATCATAAACATTTGGTATATGTATCTTTGCTGTACAATAGGGATGCACCGAATATTCGGTTGGTATTCAATATACTGCCTATTCGGCAGACAAACCGAATATTCGGTTCGGCCGAATACTTAAATATTCGGCAACCGAATAGTAAACAAATTTAAGTATTCACCAATCGGTAAACAAATACATATTTTTTATATCATGAATGAAAGATATAGTATAGTACCATAGTACTAAATTGATTCAAGTTGTTACTTAGTAATATCACATGTGAATAAGCGTTAGAAACCCTTAGAAAGTCCTCCTACCAAGGCACCCCCATCCTTGGCAGGTAGCTGTAACGTAGCGTTCCACAATCACATAAAAAACCAATATCACAATCAAAATTCAAATGACAGTTCAAATTTTAACCGAATATTCGGTATTGGTTATTCGGCAAAATATGGTATTCGGTGCATCCCTACTGTACGGCGAACGATGGCTGAATACAAGTGAGCCTTATTTTTTTCCGCAGCTGTACATGCTAGAAGCTTTGAAGTCTGTTATGCCCAAATATTGAGCAATTTTCAAAGATTGCTGTGATCTGTTAAACCAAACCATCACTCTTGGTTGTTAGGCAGCACGACGGACGACAATCAGGTTGGTGTCCCACTGCTATCCGAGGTCTCTCCAGATACTTCTTTGCTGATCATCAGGGTTGAATTTGAAGAGTAGAATTTCCTTTATCATTGAAGACAGTCTATATATTATTTTGAAACATGTTTTTCTTTCGACAACGGAATCCAGAGAACGGATGGGTGTAAAAACTCGGTTGAGGTGTCTGAAGAAAGGTCTGGGTCCCTAGATGTGCCATCAAAAGAGAAAATCAGAAAAAGTCGAACGGTTTAGGCGTGGCGGAACGACAAAGGTGCAAATTTTAGCCATAGAAATAACATTGTGGTTTATTAACGCAGACCATATTTTTATTTTCGCCATAGAAATAACATTGTGGTTTATTAGCCCCATTGTTGGCAAACGATATTTTTATGTGTAAGCTCCGCAAGGTTTGATTTATTTGGAAAAATATTTGTTAAAAATTGCATCTGTTTGTAAATGTTGTGTGGCAACAGTGTGTAGTGATAATAAATGTTTTGTTCTAAAAAACGATCTTACGTAAATGATTGATATGCGTAAGCTCCGTAGCGGAACTTCAGATGTGCAATTTTTCGCCATAGAAATAACATTGTGGTTTATTAAATAGATTTTGCTGTTATAAAAAGCCTTCTCTATTTTACCGATTTATCGCTTTTTAGCACTAGGGTGGTATTTCATTCACGCCCAGACTTTGTTTAATCGATTCTGTCGATATGATTTGTAGACAAGTTTTGTAGAGATGAACTGTCACGGTGGAAATCTTTTTAAATGTGTTTCCCACATAACGCGAAAATTGGGGAGTGGGGAGAATAAGTCTGACAAGGTTTGCGATTTTTGATAATTGATCGCCACGTTTGCGGCAAAAAAACTTAAAAACCGAACCATGCCTGGCGATGGTTGTAAAATAGCTTTAGTAGGCAAATTTAATATAGATAGTAATTCAAGATCTGTTTTATGCAATGAGAAAGACAAATATAGCACACTCATGGATTATGATGCTCATTCCGAACAGTATTTAAAATGGTGAAATATAGTTGGAATATGTTTGGCGAAGATTGTAAAACAAGTTTTAGCAGCTATAGATTTAGATTCCAAAGAAATGTTTTGTGCAACAAGGAAGAAAAATACGGCACGGCTATGAATAATGATACGCTTTTCAATTTAATGAAACAAGGAAGAAAAATAGGGACGGCGTATGGATTATGATACGCTTTTAATATACAGCATTTTAGTGAGTATTTAAAATATGAAAGTGTTTCACATTTTTTTCAAACTTTTCTCCATACAAATACATTGTGGTTTGTTAACGACATTGACGGCAGTTATAAACTCTTTATTTAGTTAGCGATTTATCTTTTATTTCTTTAATTTTTCAGTTTTTTGTCTGATACTGGATCTTTACCATCCAGGGTAGCTTGAGAAAAGGCAAATAAAGCAGGGAGCGCGCGATCGCCATTTAGCGGATAAGACTTTTTTGTCTCTTGCAGAATTCCGAAATTTTTCACTATTTTCGCTTCATACTTTTGGCGTTTACCTTTCTGCTCCCATATTTTCTCATGGAATGTTGTATGTCACTCTTTCAATGGTTAGATCAAAGAATGCTGTGGCAGTCAAGATCATTTAAGAGAATTCACCTGGACGTTTCGTGGTCGATGACTTTACCCAAAATATCGTCTTCAACGAAATGCTCAATTAGAATTTGTAACTGTATTTGCTTATTCGTCATTTAATATCTACTCTTCTTTTTTTTTTTTTTTTTTACTTAATAAAGATAGTTAAAAACAAATTTTAAAGATTTCAATCATTTCATCGTTATTGTACAGTTGCTAAGAACTGGCGTGAAACCTGTTGTTTACTTTCTGTCACAAGTCATGTTCCCACTGCGTCGCTCTTTGATTTTTTTCTGTTAGTTTTGTTCAAGACCTTGGTGACATTCTTGATCGTTTCCATTTATTTTTGAATATTACAGTCAATAAAGTGACCGTCGAATTCGACGGGTTCCAGCTAGTTCTATTCTAATTAGTAAAATGCCAGGTAAGATGTTCCTGACACCACTGCAAGAGAGCTTGTCAGTGTACAGAAATCAATGGTAGTCTGTGCAAGGCTTGCTGTGAGCTCAGGCTCCTTCCTCTGAGCTGCCTATTAATGGTCCTTGCAGTCATTGAAGCACCATTTGCATGTAGTATCGATGATAATGATGAATCTGGGGCTTTGAGTTCCTGTCTGATGATTAATTGTTCCTCATGTTCTGTCTCCTTTCTAGGCTAACTAAAGCCATAGCCAAGGGAAGGTTTGAGGGGTTCGGACCCTCCTGTAACTTTCGGGAGCATATATTACTATTAGTAGAAGAGTATTAATAAAACTGCCACATTGAAACATAACTTGAACCTCCCCCTCTGAAATTTTTTTCGTGTCTATGGTTTTGAGACCGACCACTTCCTTCTTGACGCCATGTTTAGTCATGGTTCACCCATCCCTGCCAACATCATCTAATAATGGCATCTCTCCTATCCAAATGTTGAGTGATTTGCTGATTAGACAACTGGCTTCTTTGAGTCTAGCTACACTTCCTCTCTCAAATACTGACATCTGCGCATATTTTCGCATTGGTATGTGTGTTGGCCCAGTGCTAATTAGTATTCAAACTTCCAACCTTTATTAAAGTTTCCAGTTTAGCTTTAGTACTGTTTCTTTAGTCTTCTCACCAATTTAACCTGCACAGTCTGAAATAATGCTAAAAGGTTTTTACTTAGTTTGTTTTCCTGCTTTTCCACATTTTGCAGTATCGGCAGCCATCGTCTTGCATCATACTAGAGAAGAGCTTATGTGCTTCTGCAAGTATAAGATAATGTCATTCGATGTTTCTTGACACAGAGCCGAACCATTTGCTGAATCGAGTGATTGAATCGCAATCGGCGTTGGATGCGTGTGCTTTCGAGGTGGTTTCTTGCTTTCTCCCGGGAATCATTTAAAAGGCTGTCCAATTAAGCCGTCAGTAGCTTCATATTAAGATTTCGAGTATGCGATATTTCTCTCAAGCTCCAGTCCTATTTCGGGTGTAATAGAAGATGTGTAATGTTTCTTTTTTTTTCTGCAGTCAAATCAGCTTCCCGGTGATATGTTTCTTCAAGTGTTATAAGACTTAGCAGGAATTGAGGCTTCTCAGTGGTGTGCACCTCCGGTATCTGGTGATAATTAGGAATGTTGTTTTTCCTTTAAAATCTCTTTTTTTAAAAGCAGTATCTCATGGCCATATTTAGTTTTGTTTTTGATCTGATAATCTGTTTTAACTAAAATATCTTTCATCTGTCAGCCATATCAAGACATCTAGTTAATTTTTATGTAACTGCTTTATTTATATTGTTATTGTTAGTAAACTAAACTGTTACTTTTAACGTAATGACTGTTTATAGAGTTAGACTGCAATTTTGATATTTTAGAAATACTTAGCAAAATTAATTTTTCTAGTCAGATATCTTTTAATTTATCAGACTTTTAAAACTTACAGCAATCGCTGACACTGCATTAATGTTAACTCTGCTTATTTAAAGATTCATAGAAGTAAGCGAATTCGTTCTTTGGCGATTTGCCAATATGCGGGCTTTAGTAAATGAATTTCTGCCCACTTACTAACTTTAACAGGGTCTCACAATGTGAGGCATAGTTACTGTGTATTTGAGTGCACAGAATGAAATTTGCAATGAATTTATGACCTTGAATTGAAATTTATCCTCTTTAATATCCTGTCAGTAGCACAGTTTAGATGTGCTGCAGCTTAACATATTCATTCATTGGTACCAAAGTTTTTAAAATTTTGCATTTTCCATCAGCTGTATATGCATATCATTTTTTTTTTAAATAACAAACAGCCACTTGCCAACAAGGCCGCTGTTTTGGGAGGGATACCGGACCTATAGTACCTGGGGTAAGAGTTTTGGGGGCCAATAAGCCCGTGAAGCTATTTTTCCTAAAAAATAATAATAATAATTTAATCAAAATTTTTTATCTTAATATTTTAATCTCTGAAAATTTATATCTCGCCGAAAAATTTTCGGAAGAATAACTTTATCCTATCACACGACGGGCTTATGAAAGGGTTTTGCTCCCTCAAAAAAAAAAAAAAAAAACTATTTTGCAATAACCAGGAAACAAAAGAATGTTGCATTCTTCCCTTCTCATTTCTTGCAGCAGTGAAATTCCTCACCCCCTGGGGTCAAGGCGTCGTTGTGGACAGACAATACTGGAAAAGGAAAGAGATAACAGTATTGCTAAATTACTAATACCTTGATTTCAAAGCTATAAATTATCCACAATATGATATAACCCCTTAAGTCACAGATGTGAAAAATCATCCAGTTTTTACTTTATAAAGTTTATTTGTAAATATATTTTTATACAAACTTCAAATTACTAAGTTCATATTGAAATTTAAAAATTCTATTATAAGTTACTAAAACTATAACATTGCATATTTATATGCAATTTGAAGGTAGTCATTTTGGAGTATGTGTGTGAGAGAGAGAAGGTTGCGACGGCATGGAATTAGGCATGGGGGGGGCCTCGGCATTAAAATTGGTACTGGACACCATTACTGGCAGTGCCGGCCCAGCTTGCTAATTAGCCATTCGCCCCTATAACAACGGCTCAAAGGTATTGGCCATTCTATTATGGGGGCACCCAGTATGTGGCCAACATTACCCCCTATGAAGGGACGGACAAGTTAACACCCAAGCCCAAGCCAGGAATTGAACCTCCTGAACCCAAGGCATGATAGAATGGTCTTTAGCCACTACACCACCTGTGCGGCTGCATATAAATTTGAGTATACTTTGCATCACTCCTTGGTGCATAGTTTTTTTTTTTTTTTTTTTTTTTTTTTTTCTGTCCTGGAGTGTATTTATTTTTTGTTTGTTATTATGTACTAAATAAGGAAAGAATTGATATCTTTTGATTGTTATTAAAGTATTTTTATTATTTTTTTTTTTTTTTAGGAGGACTACTAAGTGTTATAAAAATTATAAAAGGGTATACTGATGTCGAAAGTTTGGGAAAGACTGCATTAGAGCATTCAGACAGTGATAATTGTAATGGAGATAGCTGTACAATTGACGATGATTAAAAGTGTTACATCATGGGTGTAAAGCACATCTATAGAAACACAGGTACAGTTTTGCTCTCTGAAACTTCTATTCCTATTTTCATTCCCAAATAATAGCAATTTTATGTTAAAATGTTTGTCAATTTATTTTTCATTGTATTGATCACAAATTTTTAAAAACATTAGTGTAGGGAAAATTTTATAGACAACAAACTTAAACCAAAGGCAACTAAAATATTTCAGTTTCTCAAGGGATAAAAATTTAAATAAATAAAAATACTATCTTGGCTAGCATTTCTGTAGTTGTGTTTTCCGTAAATTTTCTACATCTTTACGTCTTCATGCTCTCTCTAACCATCCTTATCATCACGAGATTTCTGCTTTTTACATTTATTTGTTACGTGCCATCAAAATTTGTTCTAACTGATCTTCTCTTAATACTGAGATAAATTAACTAAAATCCTTAGCAGTCACTAATGGTTTCAGTCCGTCTACTGTTGATAAGGCTCTTTCTAATTCATCCTCAACTCCTCGTTAATTCATTTAATGAATTAATTCTACCATCTTTCTTTTCACCTTATGCTACAAAATTTCTAAACTTCTCACATGTTTCAGTTGCAAAGCCATCTTTAACCCATTAAACGCCGCTATGAGAATAGATAGAAAAAATTTTAAATGTAATACATTTTTTACATACATTGCCTGCCTCTATTATAGAACAGTTGAAATTTTTTTTTTAAACTCAAAGCATTTAGGAAATATAACATGTTCCCGTAGCGGGAGCTTTGGCGTGTTATGGGGATAAAATTCTTTCTCCATTTTGGATACAGCAATTCCTTTTTTTATGCAGATGCTGCTCAAAACTGTATATATAAAGTAATTATTTTTGTTGTTGATACTATAATGTACGAAATAACCAGCCTGCGAAGTGCCAAACACTTCTTTATTGTTGAACGGTAGCAAAATCAATCTGGAAATGCTATGACTTATGACTTGGAGGGAGGCCCAAAAAGGGCCAGGCACCGCAACCATGGGTCTATTGTATCATCCCCAAGCAATATGGAAAAGGCCCTACGAAAAGAGCTCAGTAGCAGATGCGAACATCAGCATAGACCTAACAGACATTTTGTGAAGCTCCCAGGGCTCAATGACATGGCGCCCAAGATGCTCAAACCTATAATCAGAGAAGTACTCACACTCACAGAGGATGTGTAAAGCAGTTTCCTCCTTAAGAAGACAACCCCGACAAGTGGGATCATTGACAACCTTCACAATGTTAAGATGCCTTTTAAGGCAACAGTGCCCAGTTAACAGGCCAATAGCCCTACGGAGACTGGACCTGTTGAGACACAGAAGTTCCTTGCATCTAACACCAGGAAAGCCAAGATTGATCTCTTTGGCCTGCCTCTGGCCATTACACTTAAGCCAGCTGGAATACTGAAGCTTGGTAAAGTGGCTAAACACAGTATCCCTGTAACATTTACTCGAGATACCGAGAACCGGCTCAGGTCCAACAAAAAAAGAGCCAGAGCCCAACCTGGCAAGAGAATCCACCATCTCATTACCAGGAATGCCAGAATGACCAGGAACCCAATACAGAGTAACTGGAAATGCTAACTAGTGGGAGGGTGCCAAAGCTCCCACTGTGGGAACAAGAAATATAAGTGTTCTTAACATTCATTTATAGGAATCTATTCATGCAGGATTTTAAGAATGTTGTTCTTCAAGATGTTGGTTTTAAATATGCATTCTACTTGAAACATTTAAGTGACCATTTATTTTTTTATTTTTTTAGTTTTACATAAGACAGTCATAAAGACAAAATTTCACTTTTTTAAAAATTAGAAAAAAACATTAAATTAAAATATATTGTTCTGATAAAAATATATAACACACCCTATAGTGTAAATGTTTATATAAAATGTGTATTTTGTAAATTGCGTTAAAATATTTTAAGAAAAAAAATATATAATAGATGTTCCCTTAATGAGAGCTTTGGCGCTTAATGGGTTAAACCTGCGAATAAAGTTAAATTCTCTTCTCCAAAAGATCTTATTTCTACCGACAAGGTCGGATTAAAGCCCCTCCCCCTTTCTGTAGCAGTCAATATTCAATGGCTTAGGGTGAAAATACAATTTCTGTACAATATTTATCAAAACTGCCTTTTAAATTGACCAAATGTAATTTAAAATCCCTTCATCTTTAGTCCAATGTGCATGTTCCTAGTGTTTATTCTCTTAATAAGATGAACGTACGGTGACTACAGCTACATCAACTTAAAACTTGGGCATGACTAAATGCAGGAAAACTTCTAATTTCAGTATGAATATTCAGAAAAGATCTTTTGACATTATTAAAATACTGTATCTATATAAATAAAACAAACTGTAAACTGTAGTTAGTTTGTCTGTGTCTCACGTAGCTCGCAGGTAGGTGATCCTAGACCTACCAAATTTTGTACGGAAATTCTCCAGGATAGGTCCCGACACACCTCGAAGAGATTTTTTTAAAATTCGAATTAGTTTAGGAGATATTGATAAAAAAAACCGTCAAAAACACCAATTTTTGCTTTCCGCAATTGTAACCCCTGTAGTAAAAAAGTGAGAAATAAGAATCGAGGTTGCCATGTTTGGTGATTTTATTAAATTATTTAGACTCTAGGAGTAAAAATGAAAGAATGATTTTTTTCTGTTTAGATTAGATTATTTACAAAGTTTTTTTTAATTAAAGTATCATGTGCATGTGAAATCAGAGCAGGAATTCAATGGTTTTGATGTGTAAAAGAATAAGGATTTGGAGATTTCTGAGACTAATATGTATATTTTTTATTTGGCAAAAAATAAAATAGCTGATAGACTGATTTTGAGAAAGTAGTTTGTAGCGGTTTGCACCGTTTTAGGCTTGGCGCAATTTACTGTGAGCGTAACGAAATAGTGTTTTACTGCGTTAAACTTTAATTTTCCATGCAGAAATAACAGTTATTAAGGCGATTTTAAATGATCTATCTTCAGAATTTACACCGAATTAAGTAAATTGATTTAAATTAGGGGAATTCCACCAAATTACAGAAAATTGAAATGCTCGGATTTTGTGCATATTAGTTAAAAATCTGTCTTAAATTACACTAATTTTTATCTTTCCTTTTCCATGTGAATGAAAAGTAACACTTTATGAGCAAACCTAATTAAATGAAACTAAATAAAAAACACCAAATTCTAGACATAAATGCAAGAAAACTTAAATATCTCAAATTTCAAATATTAATAATGAATTACTTAAATGACTTTAAAGTCCCAAAAATTCCAATGTTCTGTTCAAAGTTTGAAAGAAACAAAATTATCAAAATTTAAATTTCAAAAGGATACAGCAGCTGGGCTGCTCTTCTCAACTGTCCCTTGGGTGTGCGAACAATACAAGCTCACACTTGGCCATCTCTTCCTGGGAACACTTCTTCAATCACTCCCATATCCCAGAGGAGCTAGGATTTCTTAGGTCCTTCCACAAGTACAATGTCCCCGGATTTAAGATTTGGTTTCGATGAAGCGCTTGTAAAGTTATGAGCACTCCGCAGCTGTAAAAGGTAGTGGTCCTTCCATTTACTCCACAACTGCTTCAACAGTCTGGACTAGTATAACTTCCCTCTAGTTAAGGTTTCTCTATCAGCAGTTTTACTGAAGACTTCCAGGAAATGTTCCGGGAGGTTGTTGTCGCGTCCTGCGAGTAAAAGCTGGGAAGGTGTGAGAGGCAGTGGCTCACCTAACTCATTCGATTTGTACGTAATAGGTCGATTGTTTATGACACATTCTATCTCGGTCATTATAGTTGTGAGCTCTTCCAAAGTTACTAGAGCTTTGCCCAATATTTTTTTGAGAGGGTCTTTGATGCTCTTCATCAAGTGTTCCCAAAAGCCTCCCCACCATGGCAAACGTTCAAGAATGAATTTCCACATGAGGCCCTTAGATGTTACGAATTCTTGAATGCTTGGATCAACACTAATCTTCTTAAATCCCTTGATAATCTCACATGTACTGCGGAAACTTTTCACATTGTCGGAATAGAGTACTTTGAGCCACCTGTTCTTGATAAAAAATGCCGAAGGGCGAATATGAAGCTTTTTGCTGACATATCAGATACTATTTCAATGTGCACCGCACGCGTGACTGCACACGTAAATAAGGCTATATACACTTTCTTAAATTTCTTATCTTCTGCCTTAATAGTTATAGCTCCTGTAAAATCAGTGCCTACAACTGCAAACGAAGGACTCTCGACAACACGATCTTTAGGCAGTTGACCTGTGATCTGTTGAGCAGGTTTGAGTGCATATTTTGTACATATAATGCATCTACTGATAGCTCTCTTAATTAGTTGTCTACATTTTGGTATCCAAAAGTTATTTCTGACTCTGGCTAATGTTGCTGTAACTCCCAAATGAAAGGAATTTTCATGTCCACTATTATTACTAAATCAGTAAACTTAGATTTGGGTAAGATCGCTGGATGTTTCTCATTGTGAAACAATTACGCGTGCTCTAAACAACCTTTAACACGCAAGATTCCTTTGTCGTCTAAATACGGTACTAGACTGGATAGTTTCGATTGAGTGGATACTGGTTTGTTTTCGTTTAATAAGTGAATATCAGAGCAGTAATTATCCATCTGCACTTTTTGAATCCAATATTCTTCAGCTCCTTTGACTTCTGCAGCAATCAGCGGTCCACTCTCGCACGTCTTTTTTCTTAGCTTGGCAACAAATCGCTTCACCCAAGCAGTGACTCTAAGCAATTTCCCTAAACTGCTGAATTTACTCTCATCTAAGATTACTTCTGTCTGTGGAACAATTGCATGAATGGAAGTAGTGTTGGCAAAAGCCACCCTCTCCCCGTAATTTCTAGCAAATGTTCAAATAACCTTCCAGCAGTAAAGTTTAATATTTAATCCATCTAAAGCTAAAAAAATTTCAGTCTCCCGTAATTTTACGGTAAACGCTACTATTTATTTTAAACTTATTACTTTAACTTAAATCTTATTCATAATAGTCATAGCGAGCACTATCGCTCATTAAATCCCGACCGGCAGTAAGCGTCGCCATCTTTGTCCACTCGGACTCTTTTTCGTCGCTTTGCCGAGTGTACTACTCCGCGACTACGTCATTACGGCGGAGCTTTCATGTATTCGTCCGCGAATTCCGCGGGTATTTAAACTCTTGTTTTTGCTGAATACAACGGAGGTTGATATTGCTGTTGTGTTATTGTGTTGACATGAGTTTTCTTTTCCGGCCGCTATTATGGGCCATGTTGTATGGGTAATATACAACTTTATTTTTGTAATGCCTTCATGTCTTCAGTAACTTTTAACTAAATAAAATACTTGGCTTTTAATATATGTGTCATCTTTTCAAGAGTTATTTACTTCTGAAAGTATTATCTGCCCTCGGCAGTTTTTTTTCCACTGTGTAACAGCTCTCCAGTATTAGAGTTTTAAAGCCATAACATGGGACATTTTTTACAAGCTTCCCAATGTTATTGTCTTCAAGTAGTTAGCCTTTCTAGTTTTTGTTCATCAGTTATTCTTTCAAATTTTTGTCGTGGCCACTGATCCTCACTATCTCTTAACCAAATTAGGCCGTACCACCAAACACTATCGCTTAACAATTTATGTGAACTTTCACCACGTGTTAACTTATCTGCTGGATTATCTAACCCTGGGCAAAATTTCCATCTGTCAGGCGATGTACAGTCCTGAATTTCTATCACTCGGTTTGACACAAATTGCTTCCACTCTCGCGCCGAACCCTTTATCAGACACAAACAAATTTCTGAATCTGTCCACAAAAACACTCTGTCTACCAACCTGTAAAACACCTTTGACAAATACTTCCATAACCTTGCAGCAATCAAAGCTCCCATCAACTCTAACCTAGGGAGGGAAAGTTTCTTCAACGGCGCTATTCTACTCTTGGACATTATAAATGACGTACTAACTTCTCCTCTCAGATTAACAAACCTAAAATAGGCCACCACTCCATATGCAACAATAGACGAGTCGCTGAAAATATGAACCTCAACCGAGTCCTTTTCTCCCACCATCTTCGAGAAATAGCATCTTTCTATTTTCATTTCACCTAATACCTCTATCTCTGCGCACCACTTTTTCCACTTCGACTTTAAATCTTCCGACAATTCCGAAACCCAATCTAAACCTCTCTCCCAGATTTCCTGCATAAGCTTCTTAATTCGCACAACAAACGGTGAAAGAAATCCGACTGGGTCGAACACCTTAGCTGCAGTACTCAAAACTGACCTCTTAGTATTTTCTAAAAATCTGAAACTTTCCAACAACAACGTAACATCTACCCTCAACATATCCTCTTCCAAATATCAAACTAACCCCAACACTTTTAACTTCATATCTGAAAAGGAAACTTAACTGATTATATTGTATTATAAATTAAGCTATTCAACAAACAAACTAAAAGTCTTTGGCTGAAATTGAATAGTCACTGGATTTTATCTGTAAAATAAGTTTTTGTAGATTCTAGGCAGAGTTGAAACTCATTTAACTTGAGTTGCACAGTAGAAATCTTTGGTTTTGAATATGCGTTTAAATAAGAAGGACAAATTAGGTACCTTTTTTCTGTAGTTTATTGAAACAAGATGATTATGGTAGGTTTACACAGTGCACATGGTGAAGACACAATACTTAAGCAACATCCGATTAGTAACACAAATAAAAATAAGCTTTCTCGAAGATAAGTCGCCAGCGGCGATCTTATTCTGATTCACAAAACACATCACATCATATTGAATCATCTGGGTACCGCAGCACGGATCCCTGATCCGGCTCTACTTGAATCACATCGGTTGATTACACACACAACATAGCAGATCGAGAACACTCTCTGTCTGACTGAAAGGTTAACTTGTGATGCCCTTTTTATACCTGCCAGTTAGTGCGGGACTACGATGGATATTTGCATAGGAAAAAAAAGAGTTCTTATTTTATGCAAATCAGGAACAGCGCCATCTATCGGCGAGAAATGTAAACTTTTTATTACGGCGTTAAAGACATGACGATGTTTACACCGCCATTTTCAAATGCTAAGGAACTTACGTTTTCACTTAGAAAACTTTTAAAGGAGCTTACAAAAGTTTCGTTTTTTCACTTTAGCAAATTTAGAGATAAAAATGTCATGGAATTAAAAGGTAAGTAAAGAAATAGCGTTTTTTTTTTCCTAACAAGGGCCCGCCTTCCATGACATTTAAGAAACTGGCAGATTCAAAGTAAACGAAAATTAGAGGTAACCTTTCCTCTTTAACGAAAAATTAAGTTAAACATGATGCATGAAAAAATGCTTCAAAATTCACTAAGGGTTAGTAGAAACACTATATACAGTTGTTGCTGGCCAGCATGGTTAGTACACATTTCAAAAATTACTTCATTTCAAAAAATTTTCAACTTACTAGAAATTACTATATAAATGCATTCAAATATAAACACTTATGCTAGGACATTAATAAACACATATGCTAGGACATTAATAAACACATTTCTAATCATAAAAATATTCATACTTCAAAATTACTCTTGATATACGTTCAGTGCACTTTAGAAAACACTCACATTTTGCAAAGTTCATTCAATATAATACAGTACAGTACATTGCAATGAAAAATACGAATTAAATTTGAAAAAAAAACTCGAATTGAAATCCAACTGAGATCGAGCTGGGATGCATCCCGAAAAAATTTGAAAAAAAAAAGTTTGTGTTATAGGTTAACACATTATTTGCCTGACACAACACCTTACAGACTAGGGTGGACATATAGGAGCTTCCACTAGCAAAAATGGGACTTACTGAAATAAAGCTTTAACATCTCCTGTGATTGGGACGAAAATACTCTACTCTTAGAACTAACCAATCACCTCAGGATTCTCTGGCAAATTACAGTTTCACCTCGCGAGACGCTTTTGAAGCTGCTCGAAAACTTCAGAGAAAGACCAGAGCTAAGAATATCGCACTCCGTGGGGAACTTTACTCCCTCGACTGTAAAGATGTCAGACAGACATAATAGGACAAACACGATTACATAGAGTTCATTTTTCTTTTTTTTTTTTTTTTTTCCATCAAAAATTTCAAAAAATTTCCCCCCCTTTCCCCTCAAAAAAAGGTCTCAAGCCGAAGGGCTTATAGGAGACAGAAAAATTGCCTAGGTTCCCACAAACGGGAGTAGGTCTTTCACACTTAACTAAAAATTTTGTCATTGAAAGTGGACAGGCTTGATTTTGGAGTACTAAGGGTTTTGTGGAAATGCTCTGTCGGGTTTTTGTTTAGTGTTTAATATATTCCAATTTAAACAAATTTTTCTAAACCCGAAGGCTTCTTACAGAAATGGTATTCTATGCTAAGTATACGTGTTTGGTGCGAGTTGTTTCTCTATAGGAGAATTTGAACAGTTCGATTAGACTGCACGATCTGTCCCCAAAATAGGTAACTTTTTAAAATTTTCTGGATAGAATGTCTAATTATCCTTTTAGTTCATCCTAGTGGATTCTAATACATCCATAACAGTTCTTTTTGAAGCCTCTGTCAGGCAATTAACTCAGATTCCATAGATGAACAAGACTACACAATTTCTGCTTACACTTCCCACAAAGTTTGCCACGAGATTGAGGTTTGGCTCCTAACATTTAAGATGTGACGCTCCCATCGACACACGATCATCTCTATTTGGAGGCGGAAATCGGCATCAGAATAACAGTTTATTTGAAAATTTCTTTTAAGTTTGAAAGTGTTCTAAGCTTGAACCTATCGATGTTGACTTTAACATATCCCAGTTAGTTTTACTTAGATTAGGTTTCCAATGATATTGACCTGCCGGTTAGATTGAAATTGAGGAAAAGGATATAATACAACTCTAAGATATATCAGGTCTGGTTCTACTACCAAGATCAGATATAACAGCCCAAATATATTACGGTAGGGCAGTTTTTCCCATTTCCTTAGTCCCAGCATCGATTACCGTAGGCAACTTTGCGTCCTTTTGACATTACAATTCTAGTTGCGATTGGCAATGAAACTAATGGTATCTGATACTTCTATAAACCGCTCATAAATTTTATTGATGAAATCTGCCTGGTGGAAATAAAAGACATAGATGAGATCCGTCCTGTGTTGCGAACGAAATTGTTAATCCCACGAGTAGTTTCTTCGTTCAACCTCAACTTCTTTAGGATGCTACTTTATCTTCTACAAGTTTAATTACCTTCTCTATATTTTTCTTATGGTTTTAGACTATAGAACACCCATGTCGTCAACATACATGTAGTTAAAACTAAGACCTATTTTCATAAATGTAGACCACAATTAGCCCTCCTAGCTTTATAAAATTGAACTCACTTAGTAGATTCCGTGTGATTTCATTGACCCATTGCACGTCCACTCTGCTTTAAGCCGTAATAGTCTCTGTTGAGCTTACAGACGTAGTTTTCTTTACGCTTCCTCTTCGAATCCTTGGGCTGCTTCATATAAATATTCTTCTTTTACTGGGGCGTAGAGGGTATGCAGAAATTATGTCTACTTGCTATATGAAACCAATGAAAATGTCCAACTAGAGAAAGAGAAAAAATAATCTTATTACCGAAAAAAATTGAACCACTGGACTAAAAACTTGGTCGTAGTTTTCACATTTTCTTTGACCGAATCCTTGAGCGACCAGTCTAGCTTTGTATCGTGCATTTTACATTTGAGTCGTGTTTTCACGTGAAAACCCATCTATTACCTATTACTTTTACAGTTTTGAGTGACGGGTACAGTTTCCACACTTCTCTTTCGTACATAACATTCATTGCTGCGCAGTCATAGCTTCTTCCACTCTTCTGAAATCTTGAGAATCTATTGCTTGAAAATATGAGTTTGGAGTTACTATATCCTCTAGTCAGGAACTGGTTTAATTCGTTTCGTCTTTCACAATGCCGTTAGTAGGTTATCTTTACCTTTAGAAACTAAATTTTTCAGGGTCTATATTAAGTCCATGTATTTTGCAATATGCCTCGACCTCTCTAGCAGGATCGTAACCTTATATTGCTTCACTGATATACCGTAGTATATATATCCATTTCTGGACCCGTCTGACCTAGGGACGGACTTTTCTCATCCAAACTACATCTTTAGGTGGTGCTACTCGCGGTCTTTAGACTTAGAAAAACGTATTGTTTCTTCTCCCTCCTCCTCATCGGATTCACCGCTACTTATTTTCAAAACCTTTTCCTTTGATTGCTAGGTTTCTCGTAATCTTCTGTTTCTGGTTCCCTTTCCTCATCGGAACTTTCTTCCGCTGTAATGGTTTCCAGCACGACTCCGCTGCTCTCACGAGTGGGTAAATTTTTCATCAAACGTTACGTTACTTGTTTCAAACGACTTTTCTCGTCACTCGGTAGCCATACTCTATAGCACGGGGTAAACATTGCGTTACCCAACTAGTATGCCTTGTTTTGCCCTCATTTCGTGCTTACTTCGTAATTGACGTGGTACACCTACGAACGCTTTTGATCCAAAAGTTCGTATATGCTTTATCTGAAGGTTTGCCGACCACAAAATAGCTCAAAACTGGTGTTTTAGATTGGGTTTGCGTGACATACTCCTGTTCCAGGGTGTATGTGAAATCCATCAACAATGCCTTCCGTCACCCAAAAAACCATTTCCCAGTTTATCTGGAGTTGTAAACATAGCTTTTACAGCGTCCAAGGCCGTGTAATTAAATCTACTCACTTACACCGTTCTGTTCCGGCGTATAATCGTTGGTTCTTTCAGCTTTAATTGCCCTCTCCTCCTCCAAAAACTTCTTAAATTCATCTATGGCAGCAATTCCTATGCCATTGTCAGTTCCTGATATTGATAATTTTTCTGTTTAAAAAACCGTTCTGACACGTTTTTGGTAACCTCTTAAAATTCTCGAAGACTTCAGATTTCTGCTTCATGGGACTAAACCAGTGACTTTTCCTCTGAGTAGTCATCTGTTATCGTTAAAAAGAATTATATGTCCCGCATATTCGATGGGTTAGGATGCACATGGCATGGGTCCACAAACATCCATGTGCAAAACGTTTGGAGGGGTTTGCTTTCGATCGAATCTTAGGAATACTTCTTTAAAGCTCTATTCTTCTAGTTTTGCTATTTTAACAAACATTGACAGTGGTTTATACCGACCTTAGATTTAAAACAGCGGTAGGCGCAAAATACCATTTCCCTTACTAATTTCAATTTATAGCGTTACAATTAATAATGACACAAAACCGCTATGCCAAAGTTCTAAGTGTCTGATTGTCACCTGTTTGAAGAAAAAACTTAGCTTCTGCTTTCTTCTTTATTAGTTATTGTAGGGTAAACATGGTACAGACACGTTTCTTGTGTGCTGTAAATAGTTTTTGTCGGTCCACGTGAAAATACCTCTACTTTGTTATTTCCCCCTCTAAATGTAATGCCCTCAGGGTCCAACGCAGGACCATGACAGGAGATTTATCTCTCTTAATTGTAGAGGAATAGAGGATCGTTTTTTAATGTTTTTAAAAACTTTTACCACCTTGAAATATTTAACCTCGAACTGTTCCCCCTTCCCTCAATGGAACAATCAATGCGTTTATGGACGACCTGAACATCGACCGGTTTTTAATTGGTTCAAAGTTTTTAAAAAGTCTTTTATCCCCGACAAAATGCGAGCCACTAGCCCCTGTATCAAACAATACCATGAAAGAATCATTTAAATCCTCACTATGCTGTGGGCTTCTATCATATGATTCTCTGGGTTGTCGTTTGTTACTTTTACGATTACTGGGGGGAGGGATTCTAACAGCTAGCAATTAAATGTCCGATTCTACCAACCACCTATAGCACTTTCTAGTGTCTTTCGCTTTACAGTATTCTTAGGTGGGGACACGCTTCACTGACTAGACATTGCTACTACGGTAGCTTGATCCCCTACACTTTGCTTTAGTCTGGCCTCTTCAGCCAAAAGTTCGGCTAAAAACTAAATCGAACTTGAATGTTTCGTCAGGCCAGCGGTAAATCGTTTTGAAACAATTCCCTGATACTTCCGAGGGTAAGTACACTTAGCAATTGAAATGACTGATACCAGCTCAGCTGGGGGGGGCGTTAGCGTCTTTTAATTGCTTAACTATCATCCTCAACACTGGCTGCAAATAAGCCTAGTTTCCTCCACCTTCGTTCAATCCTACATGGAAAAAAACGTCATCTGTGAGTCTCATAGCACGAGCTCTAGATTCAGGTCTTTAAAGTGTTTATTTAATTTTTTCCCAAACTTCTTTGGGGTCATAAGTGCCAGAAATAAGGAGGCTTTTATTCATTTGAAATGTTCAAAAAAATATCGTGCTATTAAGCACGCCCGATATCTAATTCTTGTAATCCCTTAAAGTCCTTAGCGTCAGTTTTCAGGGGGTCTTTTTTCTCACACACTGACAATTTCCCAACAATTCCTATCCATACAACAATACCCTTACGTCTTCCTGCCAAGACTCACTAATTGTCGGCAGACAAATTTTTCTATTTGGGTATTTGAAGCTTCCATTTTGGAAATGTTAGGATACAACTACAATTTACTAGAAGAAATGATAAAAACACATACAGGCCCGCCCTCTTATAATTTTAAGGCACTTAATAATCTGTTTGTATACGTTAAAAAACACTTTAAAAACAAAACACATTATAAATACACTCGACATATTCAAAACACATGTTAAAAACTTGGGCTTGAAGGCCCATAACCGTGAAAAGGAAACTTAAACTGATGTATATTGTATTATAAAATTAGCTCATTCAACAAACAAACTAAAAGTCTTTGGCTGAAATTGAATAGTCACTGGATTTTACTCTGTTAAAATCAAGTTTTTGTAGATTCTAGGCAGAGTTGAAACTCATTTAACTTGAGTTGCACAGTAGAAAATCTTTGGTTTTGAACATGCCGTTTAAATAAGAAGGACAAATTAGGTACCTTTTTTTCTGTAGTTTATTGAAAACAAGATGCTTATGGTAGGTTTACACAGTGCACATGGTGAAGACACATATACTTAAGCAACATCCGATTAGTAAACACAAATATAAAATAAGCTTTCTCGAAGGATAAGTCGCCAGCGGCGATCTTATTCTGATTCACAAAACACATCACATCATATTGAATCATCTGGGTACCGCACAGCACGGATCCCTGATCGGCTACTACTTGAATCACATCGGTTTGATATTACACACAGACAACATAGCAGATCGAGAACACTCTCTCGCTGTCTGACTGAAAGGTTAAGCCTTGTGATGCCCTTTTTATACCTGCCAGTTAGTGCGGGACTACGATGGATATTTTTGCATAGGAAAAAAAAAGAGTTCTTATTTTATGCAAATCAGGCAACACAGCGCCATCTATCGGCGAGAAATGTAATAACTTGTTTAGCTACGGCGGTTAAAGACATGATCGATGTTTACACCGCCATTTCAAATGCTAACGAACTTACGTTTTCACTTAGAAAACTTTTTAAAGGAGCTTACAAAGTTTCGTTTTTTCACTTTAGCAAATTTAGAGATAAAAATGTCATGGAAATAAAAGGTAAGTAAAGAAATAGCGTTTTTTTTTTCCTAACAATATCTTTCTCCAAACTATTTTCTTCGCATACCCCACTTTGCATCCACAAATCACGCAACTGTTTAGAATTCGTGTGTAACTTCCTTAAGTTAAAACTCGCATCACTCAGATGCCGCTTCTGAAGATAAATTGAACGCTGATTCGACATCATCTGCGCCATGACACAAATCGTCAGCATACAAGGAACGATTAAGCATTTCAAAACAATCTTAATTCGTTTCCGAATACTTTCCTATATGCAGGGATGTTAATTCTGCGCCGATTGCACCGAAACACAAATTCTTGCGCCGAACTGCACTTTTAGCCGATTTTTGCGCCGGTCTGCGCCGAATAAGTCATTTTGACTCTTTCAGGGTGCGCCGAAACACAAATATTGCGCCGAACTGCGCTTTTAGCCGATTTTAGTGCCGGTCTGCACCGAATACGTCATTTTGACTCTTTGTTAAATTTTTGCCACGCTCATTTATCTTTTAAAGTGTCTATGGAAAGCTAGTTAGCAGTAAAGCAAGATTCAAACTGCGTACGAAAGCTGCATTCCGAAGCCATTCTACCCGCCCCGGATCGCACCAGTCGGGCTTTGTTAGTCACCTCAATCAGGGCTGGCCAGATAGGCAAGCTAGTACCGTAATTTATGGAAGAAACGCCGCGGCGTTTATGGGTTTAAAAGTTAAAAAATAGTAAGTGCGGCGTTTACAATATTTTTAAGCCGATCTTCAACGAAAAATCGAAAAATTCGTTTCGTGATAATTTTCTCAAAAGATGGCGCCACCACCGACACGTACTCTTTAGTGTGCACAGATCACAGTGTTGCGAATCAGAATGCGAACCTACCCCCATAGAAAAAAGGTTTGATCTTTGATCCAGTTTTGGAGAAAGTCAGAGCACCCTAAGATGGGTCCATGTCCCGTGCTCTGAAGTGGATGGCTTCATACATCCAACCGATGTCTCTTCAATTAAGTAAAAAGGAAAAAAAAATAGAAGTAAATCTTTTACATCTACATTTTAGAACTATAATTAAATTTTAATGAAGTTTTGAATATATATTTTGAAGGGTTAAAGTTCTGTAAAATACCGCAAAAATGCACTACCCTCTATTAAATGCACCCGTTTTTCACATGAACCTCTATTGTTCTTAAAATACTGAATTTCAACCAAAATTAGTCAATGTTACGCACGGTGCGAGTTTAACCCTTCCCCCCTCCCATCCCAAAAAAAAATAAAGTTAATCTGAAAGATTTTTTTTTCGCCGTGCGGCTTTGCGCCCTGTGCACTCTATGGAATAAACACTGCCAACTAATTGGTATGCTCAAGAAATGCTGAGTGCTTTTAAAAAAAAATCCCAATGTTATAAATATAAAAAATAATAAATAAATACCATCAAGAGTAGTTACACAAGATTCAGTTTAAAACAACAATTTGCTGAAGCAAGCTCATTACGTAATCAACAGCTGGCCATCCGCGTGGGGGGGGGGGGGGAATGTTTACTTTTAACTGGAGACTCTTCTCACACATCGATTGCTGTTTTCATTTTAATGGCGCCTGGTAGTCTGTCCGAACTTTGCGTGGATGCAAGAAGGTTTTTAGAAGTTATTTTTTTATTTCTATAAATTCACCTTTGTGAATATAAACATTGATGTCTGATTATTTGAAAATAGAAATCGTAAGCTTCGTAAAATAGTGGCAAATACTTTAAAACATTCTATGGGAAGGGGGAGAAAAAAGGAGATTTTTTTACCGTTTATCCAATTTCTACCGAAATATATCCGATCAACTTAATAGCTTTTTTAATAAATTAGGTCTAATAAGTAATGCAACATATTTTTTATTTATTTATTTTTTGTTAATTAAGAAATTATTTTAGAAAACATTGAATTTTATCTGGCATTGACTTCTGACCACGATCACCCCCCCCCCCCTCAACACACACACACACCAACGATCACGGCGTTTTTGACGATTTTCTAGCTCACTAAGCTCATTTTCGTGGGTGCGGCGTTTCTTCCATAAATTACGGTAATCATCGCAACGGGCACCGTTTTTTGTTTATGAAGGGGCACGATTTGCTATTTGGAGATGAAACATTATGGACCAATTCGTTTTTCAACATGTACCATGCATTGTTTTTTTGTTTTTTTAATTGATATTGTACCTTTTTGAGAAAGAAAAATGGGGGAAATTTTTTTTTTTTTTTTTTTTTTTTGGTGCAAAATAAATCTGCTGTCTTTAAATGAAAACTTAAAGGAGAAATCAATACGCCTTTCATAACTTGTTATTCGAAAAGTTTTTATGTATTCACACTGTTTACAAAAGCGATTCATATGTTTTACCTTTTCGAGCTTAAAAAAAAAAAGCCCCCTCCTCTGAAATGGGTAACGATCCGCCACAGCTCTATGTATATGTATTTTCCCGATTTGAACTGGCACTATTTTTTTCGGGCCCCACCGCTGAAGCAGGTCACGAGCCGCCACTGGCTGTTATAGAAAGTGGACAGATTCTATTAACGGAAGGGAAGGATAGACTTGCAAAAACATTAAAACTATTAGAAGAAAATGAAAAAGCTCAAGAAGAAATTAATAAAAATAATAAAAAAAGAATAAATAGAAAACTAGATAACTTATAAGACTTAATTTGTAATCTCATTATTAATTTCTCATAATCTTAATTTTTAACTTCCCATAATTCTTAATTTCTCTCAACAGTCATTAAATATTTTTTGTTTACATTTGCTTTGTATATTGTGTTCAAGTATTATAGATGAATATGTAAATATTAGATGAGGTTAAATTACTGATACAAAAGCATATGCTATTAAAAGTACACACATTTAATTATTCTAACCATCAAATTTATTTTGTTTTCGATACTGCTTACCAATTACGTGTTGTTGTATAAGAGGTATAATATTTAGGTTTTCAAAAATCTCCATTTAGTACTGCTTGTGATTTGTAATAGAACCAAAGAATGATATAGAAGCTTTTGTTTTAAAATTTAGTTTTCAATTTATTTGTGCTCTCTTTTTCGAGAGGAAGATTCCCTAAATGATTCTGAAAAAAAAAAAAAAAAAAAAAAAAAAAAAGGGACAGGGATTGGCAACCTGTGGCTCGCAAGCCGCATACAAATCATACTCATGGTTCTTGAGTAGGAAAAAAATGACATAACCACAGAAAGGTTGCTGACTCCTGATATGTATTGTTTTTACCAAGTTGCTGATAGCATAGCCTGTATACACCCTTTTTTTTTTCCAGAGCTTTCCTAAAGTGCTTTCAAATAGTGTTTTGCTTTTAGCAAATGGTGTTTGCTCGCAAACTTTGCTTTTCTTGTATGCATTTATTGTGTTCCTAAATCTTCAATTTTATATGCTCCAAAATCATGTTAATTCTGATCTCGAATCTTAGTTTTCCTCTCGGAAACTATTTTTTTGTGCTCCCGAGGTGCTGGAATGGAATTTTTCTGCTCCCAAATGGAATTTTTCTGCTCCCGAGGTGCTCCCAAATGAAATTTTTTCTGCTCCCGGTGTGCTCCCAAATCGAGTGTTGGAGTTAACATCCCTGTATATGACATTTAATCGTGGCACTCAAGAAGAATGGCAAACAGTTATACCCCAAATACTACACGATTCATTTGCATAACCTTATAGTCCTTGCTATCGTCATCGAGATACCAAAAAAATTTCAGATACTTTTTATCTTCCTCTGCTATTCCAATCATTAAAAAGGCTTTTTCAGTATCACCACAAAACCCAATCTTAAATTTCCGAAATCCAAGAATGACATCTAATACATTAGGATTTAAATTTGGCCCTTGATCCAAACAATCATTTAACGACAAATTCCCCTTTTTACAACTACTGCAATTAAACACCATACAGACTTGAGTACTTAGTTTATCTTTGCGTACAACTGCTCGAAAAGGCATAAAATAACCCCCTCTATTTTCACAACACTCCCAAATAATATCATGTTCCTTCTGGTATCTAATTATTTCCATTAACTGCTCTTTCACGAAGGTATTCTCTTTTAACTCTCTCCACACTTTATTAACAGTCGTATTCACGAAACGGCTAGTAACCGCCTGATTATGAAACTAACGTTTGACCGTTACTTGCTGGTAACACACCGGTAACCTCAGAACGGTATTCACCAACTATTTAAAACCACTGGTTTCCTGACCAACGTTTGACCACCGATTAACTTGTACTTGTGCATTCTGCTTTGTAAGGCTGGTTTGTGATTGGCTTAGGGCACTGGCTATCCAACCAGCTGATTGCCGACCCTTGAACCCTCTTCGCGAGCGCTCCAAAATAGTTGAAAATAAGCAGGAGTGTAATGTGTTTTCATGTATTTTTATAATCACAAATGCTTCAATTATTTATTTCGGAGATTGCTGCTGAATTTTTTGTAATTAATAACCGATATTTTATTTATATACTCCTACGAATTTAAAAGATATATTGATTTTAAAAGATAATTTTTAAAGGTATTCGAAGGTTTTCTATTTTTATTTTTTAATGTATCTGACAGTCAAAAACAGTACGATTGTTTAAAAATTTGTGAATACATACTTAACCTGGAGCTTACCCTGGGGGTATTTTATTTGTTTTACTGTAGGAGATGGTATGTTTTTTTTTTTTTTTTTTTTTTTTTTTTTTGAGTATCAATAATTAAAATTTCAAATGCATAAAAAAGCAAATATTTTTACAATGTCTTAATACAATTGTAATGATTCTAATGTTGAAACCTACTGGTGACCATACTTTAATCACAAAAATATGGATCATAGTGCAGCTCTGCAATTTTGTTTTGTAATTTTATACAGTAAAGGGTAAATATATACGTGAATATTAAAATGTGATTGTGTTGAGATGGTTCTTGCTGGGTCTTAAATAATGATTTATGAGGTAGCCATTACTCAATTTTTAACTGAAGTTATGAACTAGGCTGTCTCTTGATTTTTCATATCAAGGACTAGAAATTTTTGGACCCCCCCCCCCCCCCCCCAAAAAAAAAAAAAAAGGAATTGCAGATCTCCACTCGAAATTGCAAGTTTTTTCCCACAATAGACACTTTAATCACTCTGTAGTCAGACATTAAAATAACATTTTTTTTTTTCGCATGTGATTAATTTATGAGTAATAACTTAGCACGAAGTGTACAACTTATTTAAATAAAGCAGGAACGGGGAAAAAGAGTATTCAATTTAAATATTAATAGTGAATAATGCCGCTGATGTATTTTTATTAATGGAATAATGCAAAAATCAAGAATTATATTAGTTATTTTATCGGATGTATGTAAATAAATATTTAATACTATAAGCTTAAAACAGACTCTGTTAAAATTTACATTTTCTTCCCCTTGCAAAACAGATAAACAAATGTCAATGAATTTTTGTCTCAAAGCTACATGTTCTTCTTTTGCAAAATCGTAGGCAAATAAAAATTGGGAGGGGATGGGGGGTATGTAGCGCTGAAATTTTTTTTACCTATAGTTGAACTGCAGAATCAATGCAAATAAAAAAAACTACTAATTTCATTGACTAAAATTTGGGGGGGAGGGTGGGAAATCAAAGGAATTTTAGAAAGGGGACTAATTATAGAAACCTGTTCCAGCCCAGCTAACCCCTGCTAATTCACATGGCTTTGTCTATTAAATTTTGCAATGGTCTTGCTGGGAAAAAAATAAAAAATTAATAAAATTATTTCTTTTTTTCTGACAGGATTGGGATCATGATTGATTTTGATGGTATTGTAGTATAATGTCGAATTTATACACCTAATTAAAATGGTTAAGTACTTCATCCCAGAGGGCCTTACTTTTTTAGAAACAAAAAAAAAAAGAGATGTAAAAAAAAGGGGGGGGGGTTGAGAGAGCAAGAAGGGATACTTTGGCCGCAGCGAGGCCAGAAACCCTGGAACTACTTGCCTCCAATCGCTCGCTTTACTGCTGCGCCATAATTTCATTGACACGTTTGCTGTAAATTTAAAACATTTCCTTTTTCGCCTGTTTACCGTTTACTTACTTTGATGGTAATATATCGGAAAATCCTTGACACACAAGTCTTCTAAACCGTTTACTTTCTCCTCACACATAAATTTTGCAAATCTATCAATAAATTCTAAAATTTCCATACCTTCTGTCTTCAACAGCGCTGTAGTCCGCCATGTTTGTTAACAGATTAGAGCCTCACAGCGCATGCGTCGAATGTAACAGGCCGGTAACCACCCGAATTCGGCTGGTTACATTCGTCTGTTAAAAACGAGATGTAACCAGCCGATTTGGCCTTGTGAATACCATTTTTTTTTTAACCATCCGATTCTATGGTAATCCGGCTGTTACCAGCTGGTAGAAAGTTTCGTGAATACGGGTGTAAATTGCCCTTTTGCTAGATCAAAATTGTCATTTAAATCCCTTGGATCCCTCATCCATAACAATCGGATCTCATATCTATTATCGACAAGCTTCAAATTCTCTTCAAACCGCTCAATGATCTGCCTATCACTATCACTTTTTTCAGATTCACAAACTAAACCAAAACTCTCTATTTCCCACAAAGTCAGTGCCGGATTAACAATATAGCAGATGTAGCAAATGCTACGGGCCCCGCGCCTTTACCTTGAAAGTTTTCATCTTTCCCCCTCAAGATCTAGCTTTTTTGACACTTTCCAACAGGGTAGAAAAGTGTATAAGATTTTGGTTTGTCTGTCTGTCCGTCCTTGATAAATATATTGTCAATAGGCATTGATTTCTACGAAATTTATATATGTTATTCTTATCAGCAGTACCCTATTGTAAAGGATCTACGTAGCATTTATAGATTTTTTTCTACAGGAGCACTCAAAATAGTCCCAATACATTGTGCTCTATGGGAAGTTATTCTTTAAAGCGTATGATCCTACTAACTAACAAGGGGTGGTCAAATGAAAAGGTACGAAACGACACAGTGGGTACAAATGTAGACTTTGTTCAAAATATACACCATAGGCCTGAGCATGACGATCCCACTGACGAACAAGCCGCAGGATTCCTTGTTCCCAGAATTCCTGTGGCCATGACGAGACCCAGTCCGTCACAGTGTCCTCGTCCCGTCTACGTCGTCCGAGTTGAAGCGCTTCCCTTTCAGGTGGTTTCTTCAGTGGAACCAACACATTGAAATCGCAGGGCAACATGTCCGGACAGTAGGGCGGATGGTCCAACGTCTCCCACTTGAACTTGGCCAGTTCCTTAGCGAAAACTGACATTCCATTTTCTCATTGACTTGTGGGACAGACAGCCTTCCCAGTATACGGTCATCATCCTGCGATGAATAGTGGCCGGTTTAAGACCTTCTGCTGTCAGAAATCGGATAACGCCTCGCTGCCCCTAAATCGTCGAATTTTGCAATGTGAACGCCATCCTGTCCTCACACGCACTGCCGCGTCAATTGGACGTAGGAGGGTGTTTTTACAAGAGCTTCTGCTCTCTCATGCGGGCCCCCGCATGTTCCTATCCACACAAAAGGCTCCAATCGCATTCCTAGATCTCTCGCTACGTGCTCTTATAGCTGCATGGACAAATATGAAAAGGCGACGTTTCGTACCTTTTCATTTGATCACCCCTTGTAGTTGCGCTGAACCCTGACTTCAAGATAAAACTTTTTCCTCCATGACTTCAAAAAGATTACAAAGTCAAGGATAAAAAGCCTAACAACTTCTACATCGTTTGTACGATCCGCTTGAAATTTTTCACAACTTTGTAAAAAAAATATATTCTTCTGTCAATTTTAAAAATCTGAAAATCCACCCGTTCCCTCATTTTAAACGATTTTTCGCTATTTTCAGCACCATTTCGTTTCTGAGAGTAAAAAAAAAGTGAATCATTTGCGTGAAAAAATGACCTATTTTAAGTGAAAATGACGTCATACAATTGGGGTATTCCAATACGTTTAAAATAATTTCTCCCAATTACACAGTTTATTATTATTTTTTTCCCCACAAATAAATCGTCTGCTGGATATTCGAATGTTTATGTATACAAAACGAAATCTTTCGACTGCGAAAAGATTCTGCGCGTTTCCAGATGAGCATGAAATTCAATTTCGGTCTGTAATAAAAATTGAATATGAGCTTATTTATTTTAGGTGGATGAAAATTAAATATACTGAATGAAAGACAAATTTCCTTGAAATGTTTTTTTTTTGCGCCCGTTGTAATTGCCTTCACAAAAGGCTTTGACTTCTAGTTTTAGAGATATTCTGCTCTTTTAAATGAAAGAAAATTGGATGTTATTAAGGATTACAAAATGAAGCTTTGCATCGAAAATAGTGTCTGTATAGTTAAGTTTTTCTATACGGGAGCACTCAAAATAATTTCAATACAATACGGTCAATGGCAGTTTAGAGACAGGCATCTATTTTAAGCATATAATACTATCCTACAATATGTGCCCCCTTCAAAATTTGAGCCAAAAGCCGGCAATGTTGGCGACTTTTGCGATAAATTGCCAAATAGGGTGCGAAAAAAATGCTTTGAAAAATAAACCGAACTTGGCGCTATTTTACGATAAATCGAAAAGGTATTTACGTATTATCCCGGCAGTCATTGCCAAACTATATTTTCCTCAAATTTCCTGGCAAACTGTTGGCAATCGTATTCCGAACCATTAATAATTTCATGTGTCCGGCATTTATGTTGGCGAAAAAATTTGCTCGTCTTGACGGATCACCTGGATAATATGTAGTACCTCGAAAAATGTTTAATGTGATTATATTAAGCTATGTCGATTTCTTTGGGAATTTTGAAAATTTGTTACTCGCACTTTAATTAACTGATTTATTGTATTGTGTTTTGTTAAGGGCTATCTGCCTAGGAGTAGGAAGGCATGGGCGTAACTTGGGCTTCGAAACTGGGGGGGCAAATGTCATTCTAAATGAAAGTCTATATAAGCGTGCCCGTACACACACACACACATATATATACAGTACAAAGCCGAAAATCCGGAATGGACGGGACTACGGCGATTCCGGATTCTCGGATTTTCCGGAATATTGGTCATTAAAAAAAAAAAAAAAGTAGCGGCTACGTCATGGATTACGGGGTCTCGCCGTGAACTATGTATTTTTATAACATTTTTCGAAATCGCCGCGATCCGTAGGTTGTACTGTAGAAATTGTTCTATTGAATTCACTTAAAAAAAAAAAAAACTACAGGCGCCCTACTAATTGCTGCGTATATATTGCTTGCCCAATAACGTGAACGTAGTCACAACTTAAAATTTAAAAAAATCTTCCAGTATCAAAGGATAAAAAGATATAACAGCAATTTTTATCACCATCCCATGCACTAAAACACTGATTGTGGGTGCGCAGACGTTCCCCCCTTCACCGGAGTGGCTGGAGCCGGTTTGTCTGTGACTGGAGCTTTCGCTTTCCAAACAAGTTGTTACATTCTTGTCTTCGTTGCACGTGCTTACTGATATTTTTATTTATGCGTTTTTTTAAACAAGGCTTCCAATGGTATTTACTCTAATGTATGTTTTTACTGCAGACTTGAATGATGTTATAAAGAGTTTAATTAATTTCTTTGCCTCCTTAGAAAGAATAACATTAAATTAAAAATAATATCTCTACTGATTATTAAAGCTTAAATGCTTTACACTAACAGGAAGTGTCTCCACCCCCCTTTTGGCGTTTCTGTTTAGAAATAACAGTTAAATCTTTGGAATGAAAAGAAGGAAAGTTAGGTCACGAGTCAGATTTTACCCTGAGGTTTTGGATATATATATATACTATACTATATATATATATTAACGCTATTGTTATGATAACAAACTAGTCTAATGCTTGAGCATCCTGTAGTTTATTTATTTATTTATCTTTTTTTTTTTTTTTTTTTTTTTTTGAGGGAAGGGAAAAAAACTGAAATCCAAAAAATGTCCGGTTTTTTGGTCTTTCCGGTTTTTAGGCGTCCGGATTTTCGGCGCTCTACTGTATAATGTTTTATATGTATATATATATGCATATATATATATATATATATATATATATATATATATATTTGAGACGTCAGATATTTCCAGTAAAGTTCCAGAGTTAAGGCAAATAATAGGGTTTATTGAACATTATCTTTTAAGTTACAATATAGAATGAGAGAGGGGAGGGGAGACGGGTACAAAAATCAGCGTGGACTAATTAAGCAGTTCCAGTGGCAGAAGTCTCTCGATTTTCGATGTGCGGGAGTATTTACGCTTACCACACCACGTGGTTTTCGAAGACATAACTCCGCCTCTCGCTTATCTCTAATCGAACCACACACATTTACCAACATGACCCGCATCCGGGGCTACAAAGGCGTGCGGACACGTGTACACTAAAAAGCACACAGATTCAAGGATCTTGTATCTGGCAACTAACTAAAGAAAGAAAACATAGCTCCAGAGTGCGCGTGGCAAGTTTGACAGGAAAGCAAAACTTACAGTGAAAGTACCACTTGAACAATACCCAAACTAGTAAAACCCAAATTACCTTTTTATACATTACATATATAGATATACTTATTATAAAAGATGTCTGTGCGTGTGTCTGCGGTGTTACGGACAAAGGGCTACACCTAGAAACACCAAATTTGGTACTCAGGAAGTTCTATACATGAAGTTGTGCACCTCGAAGCGATTTTTTTCAAAATTCCACCTAGAATTTTTTTATTTAATGTTTTATGCGATTTTTGGCATTTTTTCTCGCCTAATCCGTAATAACAGCGGAAATTACGCTCGCAGCAAAACGGCATTTGTATCATCGGAGAGAGGAGAAAATTTTCTTTTAAAAACAGTTTGTTCTGAATACGCAACATGATTTACCGATTTTTAGGAATTTTTTTACTAAGCATCAGTTTTGACTAATTTTTTCGTAAAATAATTTTAAAACTGTCACATCTTGAATTCTATCCGTCATAACTTTTTGATACTTTGACAAATCGTAAAACATTCTTTTCTCCCTCTTTGAAAATGAAAACGAAAAAATTATGTAAATTAGATGATTTTTTACGAATTTGAATGCAACCTAATATTTAGAATTTAATAGCATCAACGCGGAGAGCTTACACCATTTCATTGCAATCACGGCACGAGAATTTATGTTGGGTTGTTGCCACAAAAAAGATTGAAAAATGTTTTTCCACCTATCCATAGAAATTTTTAAAGTGGCACCGTCCGTATTTTCAATTCGCAAGTGAGGATCGATGACGTCAGTTGCTTTAAGATACGTAAAAATTACGCCACAATTTTAACTCCTTTGTTCCAGCTCTTTTTTCAACACAGGGAGACGATATTTTGATTAAAATTTACTGTAGAAATAAACTAAGAAATTCACGATTATTATTATTAGAAGTGGTATTTTAATCCGTTGCTTATTTAAAAATATAAATGTCTTAACACAGCTGAAAATGTTCATTTTAAAAATTACAAAGTTCGTTTTAAAGCGCGATATATTAAAATTTTCTATTTACTTTTTTTAATTTTTGGTTTTTAATTATGAGGCGGGCGTTGCCTAACATATCATGCATGCTGCGAGTATAGCTTTATTTTAACGTTGAATTACGTTCCTCCATAGTGGTCCTACATAAAGCAAAGTTTTAATGATACCATTTGAAAACTACTATGCAAATTATCGAAATTAACTCCCTCAGCAAACCGGGGTATCCTTTACGGCAGTTAAACAGTGACATCATAAATTAAAAAAAAAAAAAAAAAAATGCGTGAAATTTGTAAGCTCTGCAATTCTAACGCCCTGTCACAATTAAAGCGGGAATAAATAGCTCCTCGAGATTACACAGTTTGATGTTTTTCAGGAGACAGGACCATGGAGGATATATAAGATATCGCTATATTGGATACACGGATATTTAAAATGGCACCCCTTGGATAGTTTCTGCCCACGGTGAGATGAATTTTTTTGTGGTGCTAAATACGCCAATCTTATAAAACTGCATCTATATAAATAAAATTAGACTTTTGTCTGTACATTTCTTGGAATTCAAAAATTTTGCGATTTCTATCCGTTTCAAGCACCCGGGAATCCGATGCGATCCTCAAAAAAAAGTTTGTCTGTCTGTCATTCTGTCCGTGATGCTTTTTTTGTTTAAGCATCACGTAAAAACGGCTGAAGCGAATGATATGAAATTGGGTGTCATGATAGGTGGTCACTCAACTTAAAACATAGGCGTTGAATTACAAAAAAATATTGATTAGATTTTCAGATTTTGCAAAAATCGTTTCAAACTGCGTTAATTTGTGTTCAAGCATCACGTAAAAACGACTGAAGCGAATGATATGAAATTGGGTGTCATGATAGGTGGTCACTCAACTTAAAACATAGGCGTCGAATTAAAAAAAAATCTTGATTGTATTTTGAGATTTTGCGAAAATTGTTTCACACTGCGTATTGTGTTCGCACATCACGTAATAACTGCAAAGGTGAAAAAATGGTATTTGGTGAAATGATAGGTAGTCACCTTAAACTATAAGCATCTAAAAAAAATCGATCAGATTTTGGGATTTTGCGAAAATCGTTTCAAACTGAGTGAATTTTTGTTCACACATTACGTAATAACGACTAAAGCGAATGATATGAAATTTGGTCACACGATAGATTGTTGTTAAACATAAAGTATAGGTGTCCAATTTTTTAAACTTTTTATTAGATTTTGAGATTTTGTGAAAAATCTCCCAAAATGCGGTTATATTTTGTTAGAAAAAAAAAAAAACGCTATTTCTTTACTTACCTTTTATTTCCATGATATTTTATCTCTAAATTTGCTAAAGTGAAAAAACGAAACTTTTGTAAACTCCTTTAAAAGTTTTCTAAGTGAAAAACGTAACTTCGTTAGCATTTGAAAATGGCGGTGTAAACATCGTCATGTCTTTAACACCGTAATAAAAAGTTTACATTTCTCGCCGATAGATGGCGCTGTTCCTAATTTGCATAAAATAAGAACTCTTTCTTCCCCTATGCAAATATCCATCGTAGTCCCGCACTAACTGGCAGGTATAAAAAGGGCATCACAAGTTAACCTTTCAGACAGTGAGAGTTCTCGGTCTGCTGTGTTGTGTGTGTAAACAACCGATGTGATTCAAATAGAGCCGGATCAGGGATCCGTGCTGCGGTACCCAGATGATTCAATGCAGGGATGGAAAATCTGCGCCAATTGCGCCAAACTGCGCCAATTTCCACATTAAGCGCCATCCTGCTACAAAATTGCAAAAATTTCGAATTTTGCGCCAAAACTACGAGTTTTACATTTTTGTCACCTCCCTCAAAATAAAAACTCTTAAAAGCAGTATAATGGAAAGTTGGAGAGTGTCAGAATTGGGAAGAAATTGCGAAAAGTCGGCAACGATGCGCACGAAAGCAACCCCGTCATCGTTAGTTACGGCAAACCCACCAGCTGCACCCGATTCCGTTGGGAGAGCTAAGCCCATGGACTTAGATTGGAACTTAACTCTATCTGTAGCTGCATGGCTGAGCCCCTCCCACTATCCATGCCAAAATGTGATCACATGACTTCCGAGATTGGAATTCGCTTTCATGTCGTCGAGCTGTGAGAAGAGCCCATCAGTGTTTGGTTTTTATAGAAGCACAAGTGAAAGCCCGTGCCGTATGCGAAATGCCCCCGAAAGGTGCGTATGTGTTTCTTTCTTCTTGTTAAAATGCTTAAATAATATTTTCAGATACTAATTTAACATCTATTAATTTTATAATTTAATATGATCGCATTTCGCTCTTTCCTTAGAGGGAAACAACGGAATGCGTCTGGTAGGAGCCGAAAGCCACGTGTTTAACGTGATTTCGCAACTTCTGAAAGATTGCATGTTTTTTAAAACTCATACATATCAATGATCTGGGAAAGAACTGATAACGCAATCTTGCATTCTTCACTCTGCAGCAGTGCTCTTTTGACTGCAATTAATTTTAATTTGATACAAACTATCCTTTGAAGCTAATTTAATCAATGTATTATATATTATATTAACCCCCCCCCCCCTCTTCCAATTTCGATTTTTAGCATATATTAGTAATGCAATTAATTTTGCCTGTAAAATGTGAAAAAAAAAAAAAAAAATCTGCTTGGGCGTAAATTTCTTTCCGCTTAGCGTTGCCAGGCGTCCGGATAAAGCCGGACATAGTTAGGCTTTTTGATTGCGTGTCCGGCCAAACTGAACGGTGTCCGGCTTTTGTTAGGCTTTTTACTGGTGACTTTGGCTGATGAGTAATAAAGTACTTACTTGAACTGATTTGGCATTCGATGTTATTTATATGCCATTAGAATTTAACAAGATTCATGGTAATAATAAAAAAAGCTTGATTTTACATACAATTTTTTTGTCGTACCTATTAATACTGAGACAAAATCCTCAATATTGTAGGCTGACCGACCTTTTTACCCAAATGTCCGGCCAAACTGGCTGGTCTGTCCGGCTATTTGGTTTGGCGACCTGGCAACCCTGTTTCCGCTGCTACTTTGCACGTTGTTAACAGGAGAGTGAAATCTATTTTTAGCTCACGTTTTTTCTCCCCAACGTGGGAGATGGAAGTCCCAAGCCAAGTGTTTGATATTGTTATGATTATGGTGAATTAAATGAAAATTCGTCCTCCCCAATGCACTGGTCTCTACTGCCCTAAAGACTACCGGCCTATCCGACGTTAGCCCGACCCAGTGGCGCATTAATGCAAGTTTGTCGGGGGGGGGGGGTAGTTAAAAGATTGACATATACATCAATTTTATGGAAGTAAGATAGGATCTTTGACATTAATTTCTTTTTTCTCGGGGAGCGGGGCGGTCGCCCCCTCCGCCCCGCCCTTGGCCCGACCGGCCGATGTCTCGGTCCACTCCTGCCAATTCACCACTTCGCGGGAGTAGGAAGACGCGGCCGAAAGCCGCTATACGGGCGAATGGTTACGTGTTAGGAGCGTACATCTGGCAGTAACAATGGGAAAGAAAAGCGCTCCGATAAAATGCAACTCCGAATTTGTAGCGGCCATTTTGTCCCACAAACTTGTAGGTGTGTGATTATTACTACAAGTAAGATGCAATATAAATCATATAAAGTAAAATGTGGCTACATTTTGTTTTCATTTAAAGAACAGTTTTTTTGGCCGATTTCCAAAATAAATAAATAAAAATAAAAAAGGTTAATTAATTATTAAAAAATAGTATGATTTATCCTTTTGATTTACAATGTTGAACTCAAAATGAAATATTTATAAAATAGTTTAAAATTATTTAAAAAAATTTTTAATTATAAATTAAAAGAAAAATATTAATTAAAAGAATTAATTATTTATTAAAAATATTTAAATTTATTTATTAAAAGTATTAATTAGTTTGGCAGTTTGATAATTATTCCTTATATTATTTTATTATATTATATTATTATTATATATTCCTTATATTATTATTCCTTTTTATTATTATTATAGCCTTAAAAAAATACTGAAATGGCTTCAAAAAGCCTTTATATTTTGTCCACTGACTAAAACGGGAACCGAGTGGGTGCCCAAAAATGGATGACTTCTTCTCGGAGTTGTTTTTCATTTCCAAACTAAACTATCTTTTTCAAAATCACAAAAATGTACGCTCCCAACACGACACCCAGGCAAATGCGGTCAGTGACAAACCAGGGAAAGAGAAAAGTTGGGATACTTTGTAAAATACTTATTAATACTTAGTGCAGGATACTTTTTAAAATGTGAATAACTAGATCAGACCTGTAATTCTCATAGCCGTAATTTATGTCTATAGCAGAAATTAAGTTTGTAATTTCTATTCTATAAAATTACATTAACTTTAAACAAATATTACATACATGTTGTTAATTACATTCATTTATTTACTTTCAGCACGCTCCAGTCGTTTTAATCCTGATGTGTTGAAAGAAAAGGATTGTAATGGAGATCATATTTCTGTGTGGTGCCAAGCAGGCAAGAAACCTCAAGAGGCTGTATGCTTAGTGTGTAACACTGTCATCAACTGTGCTCAGCATGGCATTTCAGCAGTAAAACGCCATGCTTCTTCAAAAAAGCACAAAGAAATATGTGAGAAGCTGAGGGACTGTGAAGGCATATTAAAGCCTAAGCAATCCAGATTATTTGAAAATACTGGAACAGCATCAGCTATAATGTCTCATTGGGATAAGGTTTTGGCAGCTGAAACCTATTTTGCCTTCTCGGTTGCCATGTGTGATATTGCATATAATTATGGCGATACAATGACCAAAATTTTCCCCAAGATGTTCTCTGACTCAAAGATAGCTGGAGATTTTAATATGAATCGAAAAAAAATTTCATATACAATTTCTGATGGAGTTGGACCTCATTTAAAAAGAGAACTTATAAATGACATTATTAATAGCAAAGCATTCTACACTGTTCAAGTGGATGAGACACCAATTCCGGAAAAACGCATAAATCAGTTTGATGTATTAATTCGTTATTTTAGTAATCAAGATAAGGAAATTGTTGTCCACCATTTAGAGTCCTTTTTCTTGGGACATGCCAAATCTTGTGATATGTATGATGCTATTGAGTCAGCCTTAGCTGACTTACCCAAAAGCCACTTGCTGTCATTCTTTAGTGATGGCCCTAACGTAATGAAAAGTTTAAAAGCAAAACTTTGTAACTTAAATCAGAACATTGTTAATATTGGAGAGTGCTCATTGCATAAGGTTCATAATGCATTTGGCCTTGGTATAGAAGCCTTTGATGCTGAATTTGAACTTTTATTGATAGATTTGTACTATTTTTTCAAACGATCACCAGTGCAGTCTAGTGATTTTAAAGAAGAACAAGCATCTCTAGGGCTCCCCTGAGCACGTTTTTATTCGCCACGTTAGTAGCAGATGGCTAACACTTCATTCGGCTGTTTTGTGATTTTTAGAGCAATACCCTGCATTGAAAGTGTACTTTCAAAAAGACTTAACATCAGGAAGAAAGTGCAAGATTAAAAAGAATAAAAAAAACTTATTGGATAAAAACTATTTTGCCCAAAGCCCTCTTTATAAAAATATGTTGGAGAGCTCTTCAGTGGATTTTTGTTTATTATTTCAAAGAGAAGAGCCCCGTGTGCACATATTGTATGATGAATTTGGTTACACTTACAAAAAAATTATTGGACGTTTCATTAAACCAGAAGCTTTCATAAACAAGAACTGGGGTTGGGTGAACTGTCGAATCTCTTGATGTCTCAGAAATATGGAAGTTGATGGTTAAAGACACTCCGAAATTAGGTCCTGGATACTCAAAGGAAGTAGTTGACAGCTGCAAACAACAAAGCCATGCAACATTTCATAAAGCTGCAAGATCCTGTTATATAGCTTGTGCTCAAAGTCTTTAAAAACTCTCTTCCCCTGAATAATAAGATTCTTAGAAAATTTAAAATTATGTTGCAAACGCCTTTATTATAGATTGTGCAGAAGAGAACGATCCCAGTTTTAAGGATGCTTGCGCGCAGAACTTCCTCAAGTCATAGAAAGCTCTGAAGTCTCATCACTTGGTTGATGAATGGGCTTTTGTGCTACAAACTATGGAATTGGACTTTAATATTTTGACAAACGACGTTGATAATATCAGTGTGTTAAACGTGATCTGAAGAATGATTCAGTAGAAGTAGGAAATCAGACCGACACATCGTACTCTTACACACACGCACACACACACACACATGGCAGCATAAATATTTTGAAATTAAAGATCAAGTAGGCCCAAATGTGAGATTTAAAAGAATTGACCGAACGCTTGTGAAAGCATTATTATCACTAGCACAGAGGCAAATGGCAGAGAGTGAGTCGTGGTCTTCAGCTATAATAAAAATAGATTTAGAAGGGCGTTTCGTTTGTTAAAAATGGAAAAGCATCAATGAGTAAAACGTCACAATTGAAAAGTCAAATAAAAGATGACTTGGTGGAATGTTAGAAAATTGGAAATAAACACTGGATCTGCTAAAAATCCAAGACAGAGAATGGCTTGGCACACAATATAAGGGAGAACGTTTAAATAACTCTCAAACTCACAACTAGAACTCCGAGAAAAGAAAATTGATCAAGAAACAGCAAGATTGATTTCAGCTACAAATCTGAAAAAAGAAGCGCGTGCGATGAACTGACACCGCGCATTTCACGCAACAGCGCAAACGCGATGCTCTGGCGAGCGTCGAGGCCAACCTAAATGAGCGCTCGATGAGAGATATACACACAAAAGACATATCTATAATAGAAAGTGGTCAAGTTCTTTTGAAAAGAATCTAGAAGATAACATGTCGAAATACCTTAAAAGAATTAGAGAAGAATAGATCATCTACAATTATCGAACTTGTCTCAACTGACAAAAGAAAATAATGCCTCTTAGATTTGATTAAAATTTAAACCAAGTCGGGTTTTTTTTTTTGTTTCTTCTGTTCTCATAACAAGTAATAAATGGTTTCGTAAACTTATGAAAATTGTTTTTTTGTTATTTCCTTTCTTAATTACACAATTTCCTCCCTTTTTTTACTGTTATTACACTTCTATTAATCACACACCCTTGAAACCAACCTTTCAATAATTGATATTACTGCTAACGCAAATCGAGAGCATTTTGCTGTGGCGGTGATTAGTGAGAGAGCGGTTAGATTGGCAGCTGCGCCAAAATGAGATTTTTGTGTCTCGAAATAGCTCTCCAAAATGAGATTAATTCTGCTCCATAAAGGTAGATTTTCTGCTCCAAGACTGCTCCAAATCTGAATTTTCCTGCTCCGAAGTCTCTCCCAAATACGATTTTTTGATTTTCCATACATTTCAAATGTTATGTTATGTTTTTGTGATCCTGAATAACGCCTGCTTGAGCGACTTTTCTTACAGAAAGCTTGTTTTTTTGTGCGACTAAGCGAATGTTGCTTAATGAATGGTTCTTCAACCATGAGTGCACTGTGTAAAACCTACCATAGTCCAGACATTGTTCAATAAACTACAAAAAAGTCCACTTTAGTCTTTCTTTACTTAACGCATAGTCAAAACCAAGAGTTCTAAACTGTGTCAACTCAAGTTAAATGATTTCAACTCTGCCAAATGTTTCAAAAAATATTTACAGATAAAATCCAGTTGACATTCCTATTTCATGCCATAGACTTTCAATTTGTAATTTAATTTGGTTGTTGAATAGCTTATTTTATATACAATATAATGTTAGTAATCCTTTTCAAACGTTATGGTGACCGCAAGCCCAAGTTTAAAGTGTAGTTTTGAATATGTCAGATGTGTAATTCTTAAGTGTTTTGTTTTAATTAGAATGTTGTTTAACGTATACAAACAGATATTAAGGCTTAAAATTATAAGAGCCGAGCCTGTAGTGTTTTAATCTTTTCTTGTACTTGTGTTGTATCCTAACTTTCCAAATGGAAGCTTCATTTAAACCCAAATAGAAAAATTTGTCCTGCCGACAATTAGGAGTCTTGGCAGGAAAGACGTAAGGTATCTGTTGATGGATAGAAGTTGCGTTGGGAAATAGGCAGTGTGTAGTAAAAAGACCCCCCTGAAACTGTTTCTAAGGAATTATGGATTAACAAGATTATATTAACGTGAGCTGCTTAAGCACATATTTTTGAACATTTCAAATGTAATAACAAGCCCTCTAATCTCGCACTTATAACCCCAAAAAGTTTGGCGAAAAATAAAATAAACACTTTAATCCTGAACTAGAGCTCGTGCTATGAGACTCACAGATGACTTTTTTTTCAATGTATTGAACTAGAGGAGGAAATAATTATATGCACCAGGTTGAGATATAGTTAAGCACTAAAAAAACGCTACAACGCGTCCCCCAGCTGACTGGTAACAGTCATTTCAATTGCTAAGGAACTTACCCTCGATATCAGGAATGGTCAAACAATTTATCCGTCTGGCCTGACGAAACATTTAAGTCGATTAGTTTTAGCCGAACTTTTGGAGCTGAGAGCCAGACTAAAGCAAATTGTAGAGGTGGAATCAAGCTACCGTTCAATGTCTAGTCAAGTGAACGTTCCGCACCAAAGAAACTGTGTAAAAGAAAGACACTAGAAAGTGCTATAGGTGTGGTAAATCGACATTTAATTGCTAGCTGAGATCCCTCCCTCCCCCCGTGAATTCGAAAAGTAACAACGACATAACCAAAAAGTGCTATGATGATAAGCCAACTACAATGAGGATTTCTAAATGTTTCTTCATGGATTTTTTGTATACATGGGCTATGCTCATTTGTTGTCCCGGTATATAAGACTTTTTATAAAACTTTTGAACCCATTAAAGGATTCCGGTCGGATGTCGGGTATCGCCAGTAATTGCATTGAATTGTTCCATAAAAGTGGAACATTAATTAAAATTCAAGGTGTAAAGTTTTAAAAAGCATTATAAAACGTCCTCTATTCCCTAAAGTTTAGCGGAGTGTAGAATCTTCCGGAGGTTTCCTGCGTGTTGATGACACTGAGGCATTGACATTTAGAGGGGAAAAACAAATAGTAGGTGGAGTTGTGCACGTGACCGTCAAAAACAATTACAGCACACAAGAAACTGTGTCTGTACATGTTTTACTCCATACAATAGGCCTATAAAAAGAAAGCAGAAGCTTAATTTTTCGTTTAACAGGTTCAATCATAAATTAGTAACTTTGCCTACCGTTTTGTCCTTTATTAATTGTAACGCTATAAAATGAAACTAGTAATGATAGATTGGCCTAGACCCGTTTGTTAATTGCTAAGTCGTATAAACCTCTGTCGATGGTTGGTAATAATATCAAAACTAGAATGAAATATGCTTTAAAAGTATTTCCTAAGATTTGATCGTACAAACCCCTCCCTAACTTTCACATGGATTATGTAACCTTTACGCTTACCCATTCCATATCGACTTAGAATTCTTTTGTACATAACTGATGACTCTCAAAAAAATCACTGTTTATCCCATGAACAGAAATCTGATTCTTCGAGAATTTTAAGAGGTCCAAAAACGGTGCAAAACGGTTTTTTAAAGCAGTAAAATTATCAATATCAGATGGATAATGGCATGGAATTCTGGCCATAAAGATTTTAAGAAGTTTTGGGGGAAGTGCATTAAAGCTGAAAGAACCAAGCGAGTATACCCGAACAGAACTGAGTGAAGATTAATTACACTGCCTTTGGTTCCGCAGTATAAGCTTTTTAAACACACACACATTTAATATTTGGTGTGGCGGTTAGCATTTTATATTCATCAAAAACTGGAGATCAGGTTTACATCGAATTCCAATGACTAATAAAATGTTTGAGCATTTGTGTGCGCAAACATTAAGTAAAAGCTTATTCAAAGTGTTGTGTACATTTGATTCGTATGTTCCACCAATAAAACGAAGTAAGCTCGATAGAGGGCAAAAACAACTTTCTATTGTTACGCTATTTTTACCCTGGTATATGATTTGATCCAGGAGGGACATAAATCGTGAAACAAGTACGTAACGGTTGAGGAAATTTATCCCAATCGTGAGAGCAGCGGATCGTCTGGACCCATTACAGCAAAGAAAGTTTCCGATAGGATAGGAACCAAAACAGGAAGAAGTTTCGAGAAATCCTAGCTCGCTGAGGAAAAATGAAAAAGAGGTGCGAGAATCCGATGAGAAGTGGAGAAAAAAAATTCGTTTTTCTATAAGTCTAAAACGAGAGTATCACCACCGTAAAGATGAGTTTGGATGATGAAAAGCAGTCCCAAGGGTCTGACGTCCATAAATGATAGATATCCTACAGTATATCAGATGCAATTAAAGATTAACAAATCCTGTAAGAGGTTCGAGGCATATTGCAAGAAACATTGACTTAGTATGACCCAGAGAAAATTTAGAGTTTCAAATGGATAGATACCTACACCGCATTTTCGGAAAGACAAACAATTTAACCAGTTCCTGGACTAAGATATAAGTATTTTCCAAAACTCAATATTTTCAACAATAGATTCTCAAGATTCCCAGAATGATGGAAGAAAGCATGACTGCGAGAAATGTAAGTCAATGATGAGCGAGAGGAGTGAGTGCGAGATGTGAAAACTGTGAGAAGCGCGAGCGAAGACCGGGAGGGGAGCAGAGAGAGAGTTAGAGAGCTGAGTAGATAGCAATAGATGCGTAATTCACAGTAAATAGACGACGAATCAAAAGGTAAGATAGTAATGATAACAAACTTAGACGTCCGCTCAGAGGGTATTCGATGTCAAAGAATGTGAAAAACTGACGACCAAGGTATTAGTCCATGGTTCAATTTTCGAGTAATAAATTATTTTTCCGCTTTTCTTATTGGACTTTCATTGTTTCATATGCAAGTAGACATAAATTCTTGCATACCAATACGCCCCAGTATAAGACGATATTTATTGAAGCTCCCAAAGGAGTTGGAAGAGAAGTAAAGGAAACCTACGTTGGTATGCTCAACAAGAGCTATGTTACTGCTTTAAACAGAAGTGGGGACGTGAATGGTTCAATGAAATACATGCAATTTCTAAGTAGTTAAATTTTTAATAAGACTAGAGTGCTAATTGTTTCCGTACGAGTTAATGAAAATAGTTTTTTTACTACTGTTATGTTGAACTGACATGGTTTGATATCTTAACCAAAGATTAAATAGGAGAAGTAATTAAACTTTTATGAAGATTAAGTAGATCTAAAGAATTGGAAACGAAGAACTACTCGGGTAACAATTTAGTTGGAAAATAAGGGAAGGACTATTTATCCACCAGAATTTACATCAATAAAATTATATGAGCGTGATATTGAATGAATAAAATACCATGAGTTTCATTGCCATACGCAAATGTGAATGTAATTCCAAAGGGAACCATAGGATACTAGTAACATGCGAGACTAAGAAATGATAACTGTCACCGAAGAAGTTTGGGATGTGTTATCGGTCATCATGCTAGTAAAACCAACCTATATATCGTAAGTATGTAGAATCCTTTCTCAATTTCCAATCTAACCCCGGCCAATATCATTGAACCATTTAGTAAGAACTACTGTATATTGTAAAGTCCAAGCATCGAAGTTTAACTAAAACTTTCCTCACATTTAAAGATATTTTCAATAATCTGTTGATTCCTGATTCCGGATGTTCGCCTCAAATGAGAGATGATCGTGTTTCCGATGGTGAAGTCTCAACTTAATGTTAGACAAAACCCAATCTCGTGGTCAAACTTTTAAGCAGTAAATGTGTAGCCCTTGTCATCTAGGGATTCTGATTATTGCCTCTGACAAGCATCAAAAGAACTGTTATGGATGTATAGAATCCAAGAACTAAAAGGTTTAACATTCTTCCAGAAAATTTAAAAGTTACCTTATTTTGGACAATCGTGCAGCATCGACTTTTCAAATTCCCTACAGAGATCATCGCACCAAACACATACATGTAAAATACCATTTCTTAAAAGCCTCGTTTTAGAAAAATAGTTTAAATTGGTAAATAATTAACTCTAAACAAAACCCCCGCAACAACGTTTCACAAACCCTTACCCCAGAATCACCTGTCCACTTCAAAAGACTAAATTTTTTTAGTTAAGTGTGAAAGAAACTACTCCCGTTTGAGGAACCAGCAATTTTGTCTCCTAATGCCCTCGAGCTGAGGACCTTTTTTGAGGGAAAGGGGGAAATTTTTTGAATTTTTGATGGAAAAAAAAAAAACAAAGAAAAATGAATCTCTATTTTAATACGTGTTTTGTCCATTAATTCTGTCTGACAGTCTTTACATCGAGGAGTAAAGTTCCCCAACGAGTGCGATATCTTAGCTCAGGTCGTTCCGCTCTGAATTTTCGAGCAGCCTGCAAAACCGCTCCGATGTCGAGTAAATGAAACTGTAATTTGCTCAGAGAATTCTGAGTGATTTGGTTAGTTCTAAATGTAATATTTTCGTCCCAATCACAGGAGATGTTTAAAGTTTTATATTCAAGGAAGTCCCATTTTGCTAGTGGAAGCTCTATATTCCACCCTATGTCTGAAAGGAGTTTTCAGGCATAAGTGAAGTTAGTGTTTACCTGAACACAAACTTTTTTTTTCAAATTTTTTATCCGGGATGCATCCCAGCTCGATCTCATTTAGATTTTCAATTTCATTTTATTAACAGTTAATCATATTAAAAACAGTTACATAAAAGGAGAAACAATTGACTAGGTAAAGTGTTAAAATCTATTGCACTGAAGTTTCAAACTTAACAAATTGTTTAAAAACCAAATAAATGCATTGCTATCATGATTCTATGACTCAATTAAAATAAACAGAATTTACTTTTGACATTAACTTCAGGATGCCGGACCGGAGGCTTCAATATGAAAAACTATATGCTTGTTCCATCAGACTAATAAACATTTCCAGCATGTCACTTTATAGTATAGTTCCCATACTTAAAACGCAAGAGGCTCAACTACATTAGCAGAGATGCATCAATAAAACATAACGAAACTAAGCGAAACTGCCGATCCCACAGCAATTGCTGCTTAAATACTGCTGGGAATGGAAGCCGTAACGCCCACATCAGGCGAGCAGAAAAATACGTACGTCGCTCACGCAGAACGCGTCAAATGTCGCCACTGCCGGATTACGTCACGGACAGCAGCACACGCGGCTAGTTCAACAAGTCAGTCAAGACAAACAAGATGACGATGCTGCCGCGAAGCTTTGGGCCGGAAAAACAACTTTAAGTTAAAGATGATGGTAAGTAAAAGATTCAAACTTTAAACATAGAATTAAGGTGAGAAGAACTTAAACTGGTATTTGGCTGAAATTAACAGTTTTATGAACTGGAAATAAAATATATGTGATTAGTACTGGACCAACAAAGCCTCTCCCCTCTTCTCACCTGTAGAAAAGTAAATTTAAGCTTAAAACACAAGATTTCCGGCATCCTGTTACAAAAATATACATTCATTTCAATGCTATTTTTCATTACTATCGTAACTATATAAACACTAATTAGTACATTAGTTCAATACAACACCAACATAGAAAGTCCATATGCAATTAAACATATTCAAAAAATTATCACTACATTTCAGGTACATTGCATCTAAGTAATGCGAATATCACGACTCACTTTAAACCACTCACGTTCAAGTCGTACTAAAAAAAAGATACATCCTTAATACAAGTTGCAATATCTACACCACAAAATTGAAAAATTCATGCAAATACATTCACACTCTCATACGGGGCCCCGATTCACGCAACATACATACTATGCACTTATAAAAAGGTGAAGAAATATATTATTTTAGACACATGTACAACACTTTGAAAAACATGAGGTTAGTAAGAAAAATTTGGATGCATCCACAGTGAGATATATATACACATATATAAATGTTGATCTCTCAGAGTTCTACTGCATTTCACCAAAGGACATGGTTAACACAAGGTTTCAGAAAATTACATATGCCAGGCACTAGATCACATTTTAAAGATACTCATAATAAATTTTTGCATTTGTGCTTTTGTGAGCGGATTGGTAAAAGTATCGGCAAGGTTAGACTTACGAAACGCAGAGAAAACTTATTTGAATTATACAAATCACGTATAAAAAATAGCTTAACATCAATATGCATTGACCTGTAGTTCTCTATCTGTGATTTTATAAAGTCAATTGCGGCCTGATTATCGGCATACAGAATGGGTATTATGTGTTCACCTGTCAAGACCCGTTTCTCGTAGCACTCATCGAGAATACCACTGAACCATATGATCTCTTTTGCTGCCTCTGTCATGGCCACAAACTCGGCCTCCATTGTTGAGAGACTAACGCTTTTTTCTTTGAAGGTACGCCAGCCTATTGGGGAGTTACCTAATAGCACAAGCTGCCTCCCGAGAGACGTCCTGTCGTCTCGATTTACGGCAAAGTCAGCATCCGAGTATACTGTTATCTGGGGTTGTTTACAGGTTAAATCTAGGGAAAAGTCTAAAAAGGTATAACATAGCCTAAAAGTCTCAATAAGCCATCCCAATGGGGCATACCGGGGTTTGACTGAAAATGTTGACAGCATAGGAGATGTCCGGACGGTTCTATTGGACATAAAAGACAAACAGCCTAGTACACTTCTGTATGGCAATTTAGACATTTCTGCTACTTCATCTGCTGTAAAAGGGCAAGATGCTTTTGAGAACACGTAGCCTTTCGTAATTGGGAGAGAAGTTATAGGGATTTTGAACTTTTTAAAGCGTTCGCCGACCTCTTCTATGTAAGAGCGCTGGTTAATCCAAACCTTACCGCTGTCCTAAAGAGTACTACTCCCAAAAGAGTACGGGTCCTGCCTAATACTTTGATGTCGAAGTGCTTCATAAGATCTTTTAAAACATTGTCAATAATCTTTTGATCTCTGCGGAACACCACAAAGTCGTCAACATATAAAATTAAAATCAAGTAATTTTCCAGCACATACGCACAGTTACCCCACTCAAATTTATGAAAACCCAATTCTAGCAGGACAGAATGAATTTCATAGAACCATTGCCGACCGCTTTGTTGCAATCCATAGATTGCACGGTCCAAACGGAAAATTTAATTTCCTGGCCAGGGACCTCAAAGCCTGGAGGTTGGGACATGAAAATTCGTTCTTCTAAAGGAGCATAAAGATACGCGCCCTTTACATCGCACTGTAGATTGCTCCATCCTCTAAAAGATACTAAAAGGGCGAAAAAGAATCGGATTAAGCTAAAGTTTACGACTGGACTAAAAGTTTTGTCATAAGAGACGCCTTTAACCTGTTTGTAGCCCTGCGCCACCAACCTTGCTTTAAATCTAATGATCTTTCCCATTTCATCCCTCTTCAAGGTGAAAACCCATCTACAGCCGATAGGCGTAATCTTTTCTGGCAAATCCTCCAAGTGCCAGACTCCCCGATCTTTCATAACATCCAGTTCCTCTTTCATAGCTTTCAGCCATTCGTCTTTATACGCGGACTCGACCGCTTGCTTATACGTGTTAGGAATTGGGACACGATCTAGTCAGCTAGACTCAGTAAGGCTGGTAAATGGTTCACTGTCACTGCTATCGGGTAACTCTAAATCGGCACTATCACTGACTTGATTCCCTTGCCATACCTCCCGATTTTCCGGGGGGAAAACCTCCCGAAAAAAGTTTATAAATCTCCCGAATTTTTCCAAATTATTCCCATGTTTTTATGTACTTAATCAATTTTTGAAAAAAATTTACAGAAAATTATTTAAAAGCTAACGAGGGAAACTGAAGAAATCGTTCGCTAAGACTCACTCCAGATGCAAAGAATTACTTATAAAGTATGTTACCATAAAAGATCAAAAACAGCAAGGAAAACAACAGTGGATTACCGAGAACCTAAAGCAAAACAAGTCCTAAAATCTAAACGACTTCTTAGCGACGGACCAGAACAGGAACATAATGCGCGCCTGGATGTACTTTTCACTGGGCATCTCGCACCTATGCACCTGAGACTAAAGATCACCAGAGTGCAAATGTTACTGCTAGATCGGAGTTCGTAAATTCAAAACTTAGTTGCAGAGGGACAAATTCTTATTTTAAGCGAGCGCGAGCGATGTTATCGAAAGGACATCTGATACATAATTAATGTCACTTGGCAACTACTTACTAACACAACAATCGCGAGAGCGTCATCTATCCGAGACCGTTCGCCCACTGAGAAACCGTTTGTCCGGTGAGCTATTTGAGTTACTCACGACGTGGTTTTAAGCTGCTGTGTTTGCCGCGCTAATTTGAATGAATCTATAAATTTTGTTCCCCCGACGACGACTACCAGCTTAAACTGACACTTTTTTTCAATTGTGGGATTATTTGAGAAAGATGGCAGATGTTAGCGAATATATTAGAGAAAACGTGGATTGAAAACGAAATGTTTGTGTCATTTACGGTATCCAAATAATTTGCTTTGTTCTGGAAAAGAACGTCGGCCGAACGAGATACTTCCAGACATTTGTAGTGAATCTAAACTGGAATTTGTATGTTAAGATAAAGCATACTGAACGATCTGCATCACAAATAAAACTTGATATAAAAGTGCAGCTTTTAGTATGTTGATGTCGAGCGTATGCCAGAAAATTATTCATGGGAGTCCGGGGGGTATAACTACTACTGCGAACTTCCGAACATGCATTACATCGTTGCCATCAAGGAGAGTGCAGAATATACATTTTCTATGGCAAAAAAATTTCCCCATGGGGGGGGGGTTATGACCCCCCTAACCCCCCCTTGGCTATGCCCCTGGTAATGGTATTTAAAATATAATCTTGTCGTATTCCTTTAAGTCTTCAACATGCAAAGGAAAGTAAAATAATTTATGGGGAGTTTAAATATAAATTTATTTCTTAAATAAATAAATTATTTTAAAAATAATTCCAATAAATAAATACTTCGTATTTATAGCTATTAAAACGTACACATCTTTAAATTTTATGCTGAATAAAAGAATAATGCTTTTTTAAAATTTGAGTTAATGTTAAGAAATCCGTAGGAAAAAGAAAACCAAAATTTTCCGAGGTGTTTTTTTTTTTTTTTCTTTTACATTTCTTTTTTAAAAAAATTAATTGGGACACTACAAAAGGGGGGGGACTTTACCCTACTCAGGAAAAAAGTTAACTATTTACTCCACATAAATGGGGGGAAAAAATTTACTCTCACACAGAAAAAAAATTCTATTTAACTTCCGATAAAATAGAGCAAATTCGTCACTAACCGCCAATAAAAATGGGCATTAATCCTCTTAGGCAAGACGAAATCGCCCCCTTAAATAAAAAAAAGGGATTACTTTTATTAATCATTTATGGAAATGTACATAACCAAGCACAAAAAAAAAAAAAAAAAAAAAAAGCAAGAAGAAAAGATCATTACTAATTCTCATGGGTCAAACCACATAATACTTAATTTAAACAACATTCAATTGATACTCTCTCTGGGTTAAAAGTAACGAATTATAAAATTTAAAAATGTTCTTTAAAAAATTTGCGCTCGCAATTGAAAAAAAAAAGAAATTGAGGCGACACAAGTCATGTTTTAACGTCTCAGCAGAATTCGCTCTGTTGCTTTATTAGCCAGCTCGCCTAGTGAAGACAAAACAATAACAACCTTGGTGATGACGACGCGGCATCGGTACCTCGGTTTGTGAAGGCCCGTTTTCCACCGTATTACATGAATTCTTTTTTAAAAAAGCGCATTCAAAATTTGGTTCTTCTGCATATCGGACTGAAATATTTCTAAAATGGTTTCACGAAGCTTGTCCGCACCTGTAACTACGTCGATGCTTTAAATAAACATAATGGAAAAAAAAAAAAAAAAAATTCAAATGCTCCCTGCATGCCAACGGGCTGTCACTTGAAGTGCATCTATGTGCTTTATTTTCTACAGAAATATATTTGTTAGCATCGGCTTCACCGGAGCTTGCGCGCTAACTACAGATCAAAAGCAAGATCAATATACTAAATTTTTTTGCATAAGAAATTTATTTCACCCAGATAGTCCGCGGACTATACTAGCTAAATTATGGTAATTAATTATCCCCAATCTCCGGTCCCATATTTGCCAACTGAACTTCAATCTTTTTGCAGCCTTTTGGTAAATGAATAATTTTAAAAACAAAAATGTAAAACAGAGTTTTTTAATACTCTATTGTTAAATTAAAATTTAAGGCATTTTAGTTTTTCAACTCAACAGAAAAGTATTATTTTTCCCATAATATGTTAATTGATTTCTGAATCATTTACCTTCAATTTTAAAATCAGGAAAATCACTATTTCGCTGTAATATGTTTCAGAAAGGAAAAAACGAAAAAAAATTTTTTTTTAAAAAATGTTACTTCCCAAAGTACAAAAAACATTTCGAAAATGGCTTCAAAATAACATACATTACAATATAAAGGCTTTTTTGAAACACTGAGCAAATGAGAACCATATTTTCCTTTAATTTTTTTTTTTCCCATATTTTCCCTTTAATTTTTTTTTCTTGTGCCTGATGAAAAGCAAATCAATACATGTTTCTTGAGAAGACTTGACAAAAAATGATAACTTTTTTTTGAATAAGGCTATTTCAAATGAAAGGCTGGCCAAATAAAATGCGAAAAAAAGAACTTGCTTCTGGATTAAAAGAATTAATCCCCCTGAAAAGGACTAACTTTGTTGAGGTGGTTCCAAAATTTTCTGGGAACGGAAAGACGGGAGCTTTCATTAGATTTGCAGAACATGAAAAACGACTAAATTTAAAGTTCTTGAGAAGACTTGCATAAATAATGAGGTGCTGTTTTCAAAAAAGGGCATATTTACAATGTAATGGGCTGGCTCAAATAAAATCAAAAATAGAGAACTTGCTTCTGGAGTTCAAAAAAGTCCGTGAAGGAAGACCGATTTTGTCCGGGATGTTCGAAAAGTTTCTGGGAACGGGAAGACAAACCTCCATCAAAATTGCGAAAGGCGAAAAGCGACATCAATACAAGTTCTTCAGAAACTTCAAAAAAATTTAGAAATGTTTCAAAAAAGATTTTTTTACAATGATAATGGCTGGCTGGAACACAATGCAAAAGAGACAATTTCTTCTGGAAATTCAAAGCAAAAAAAAATGAAGGCAGACAAATTTTTTGGGGATTTTTTAAAAATTTAAGCCCAAAAAATTTTCATCAGATATTGCAAAAAGGCATAAAGACAAGTCAATACATGTTCTTGAAAAATTTGCACAAAAAAGAATAACTGTTTTCAATTAGGCATATTTACAAATGATAATGGCGGCTCGAATACAATGCGATATAAACTTCTTCGGAGTTCAAAGAATTAGATACCGTGAAGGGGGCTAATTTTATTTGGGTGTTGCAAACTTCCTGGAAAAGGAAAGACCGGAGCTTTCATAATATCGCAAAAAGGGCGAAATCAGTTTTGCGGGTGTTTTCCAAAATGTTTCGGTTTTTTCACAATCCCATCCTTTGCTACACCTGCAATTAAAAAAAATTTAAAAAAAATAAAATTTAAATGAAACGACTGATTAGCATTCTGAAAAATAAATCATTACTCTTAATGAACATAATTTTTAAATGATCTGAAGACAAAAAAAAATTACGTGGAACAAATAAGGCGTAAAAAGCTTTTTTTAACCTCTTTCAACCAAATCCTATGCAAAACGTAATTTTCCCCCTCCTATCACCCCAGCCCTATCCAAGACAGACTCTGTGTAACGTGGTGACCCCCATTTGCGTATGCATAATTTGAAAAGGAACATCAAAATAAATTTTTTTTACAACTCTTATAAAAAAAAATTCAAAAAAATTGTTCGTTGGGTTTTTGGACTGTGCTTCATTCCCCCAGGTCTGATCCTCAATGCATTACACATTATTCGGATCGAGCTGAATTTTGAAAAAAGTTGATAAAAAAGGCTCATTACTTTAAAAATAGGGGTTGGAAATCTGGGAAGTTTTTTAATAAGGGCCAGGTTTGCCCTTTTACATTAGCTGTACAACTGGGGTTTGCTTAACCCACAAAATTTTTTTACACTAAATAAGGGACCAATGATTGAAGATTTTTGAATACTTTGTATTAGTTCGATGTTTTTAAGTTAAATAGCATCATATTTGACATTAAGTTGTGAAAAATGAAATTAAAACTATTCTCATTTCAGTACGACGTGGCCATGTTCTGAACTGTCTGCAGATTGTGCCCCTCACTCCTCGCGCACCCAATCATCAGATAAAAAATATTAATTTATTAATATTAGATTCATTTTAGCTCTTATTGAAATTGACACAGAAAAATTTTGTGGCCTGCTGATAGCCCCAAAAGGCCGGCTAAACAATTGATTGACTTTGTAATGTCTCAAAATGTTTTTGAGGATGATTCCCGAATTACAAGGAATAGATTTAATATAATCGGCTATATTTAATTATTATATCAATATTTTTATAATGCAGTTTATTATCAACCCTATAATTAATTAATAAACACCATCCCCCGAAAGTTAACACCCCTAAATTTACGATTATATAAAAACCCCAGGCCCCCCTTCTCTTGAGGGGGCAGGCCCCTACCCTCCCGCCCCGGCCTGCTATGTGAAAAAAAAGCTCAGTGTATTCCATAAGGACTTGATTAGTAATTTTACTGTACTCATTTTTTTCAATACAAAATAAATTATATCCCAAAAAATAACTTTAATATGATTTTAAAACTAGAGGCAAGCCAATTTATACACAAAAAAGCAGGGTTTAAGTGGCCCAAAAATTTTTTTTTTGCAGAAAAGCTAAAATAAAAAAAAAGCTTAGAAATGCTAAAGGGAAATTTGATTTTTCTCTTCGGAAGATTGTGTCTGATCCCTTTTTCCTCTTCTTTTTTTTTTGCTTTATAAATGTAAAAATGTACAGGTTTAATTTTTTAATTCAAGTGGTAATCAAAATTGTCCCCAACTGTTCTAAAACTTCCAAAAGGAAGTTTTTACTTTTACCCCTGTTTCTTTTTTTTTTCATAAAAAATTTTTTCTTAATACTTTTAAAAAAAAGCAAAAGATTTTTTTTCATTTTAGCATTTTGCAAGTTTTTTCGTATTATCAAAAAATGCGACTGATCTTAAACTTTGAAAAGGGGCTAAAATTGCAAGTCAAAAAAACCCTTAGCAAAAAAGCTTCTCAAGCAGAGTTGGAAAAACCCAAATTTTGCAGCTTAAAAATGAAAAAAATCCCAGTCTGCATCATTTTTTAGTTTTAAATTTTAAACAAAAAATGCAGTTTGTATATCTGAAAAATCACCACTTTTTTGCAGGGAAAAAAAAAAAGGTTTTGGAGACACATAATGATAGCCGGGGTCTTCCTTTAAAGAATAATAAAACAAAATTTTGTTTGCTTCACAGTAAAAAGTTCTATCGGGAAAGGGGGGAAAAATTAAATCAAAACAAGATTTTAAAATTTTTTTAATGAAAATTAAATACTTTAAATACGTTTTAATGAATATAATTTCATCAAATTTTAAATAACTTAATTTTGCTAAGTTTTTTTTGCTAATGGTTTTGGACTTGCAATTTTAGCCCTTTTAAAGGGTTTAAGATACGGTCCTTTTTTTCGCATACTTTGTGTAAAGATTTATAGGCAGATCCCCCTTTCCCCTGCACATACCCAATAGCTTAAGGTTTTTGCGGTCTCATGGGGGATTTTTTTATTAAAAAAAAAAAAAAAAAGAGAGAGAGAAATATATTTGCTGGGAAATTAGAAAAAAAAAAAAATTTTGAAAGGGATTTATTAAAAAATATTTCCCAAAAACGGTTTATCGGAAATTTTTTAAAATTCTGAAATTTAAATAGAACCAGATTTGGAAATTAACTCAAAAAAGAAAAGTGATTACTGCATATGCTAAAAAATAACAAAAAGTATATGTATTACTGCAATATATTTTACATGAAACCTCCCGAGAGCATTTAGACAGTTTTACATATTCAAGAGTTATACTCACTCAAATTTTTAAAAAATATATTAAATATGTATATTTTCAAATGTCTCAATGGTGGATATTTGAAAGTCTTATCTAAGAAAAAATTAAAGCAAACACTTGTAGTGCTTTTATGAAAAACTTTATAGTATTTGTCAAGGTTTGGGTAAAAGCTTTTACTTTTTATTTTCTTGTTTTTTGTGCTTTAATTGCTTCTAATAAAATTTGACATTAGGAGTCTGTATAACATAATTATATATAGTATGTAATGTACAAGTTTTTAAAATATTAATTGTGGAAATTTCTGATTATATTCCTCGTGCTACTAGTGTTTATTGACATTATTGATCAGATTTCTTCCATAGAATTCAATACAAACTCTTTGAAATCCCATCCTCTCTTGTGACGTCACGAAATGGCTTAAGATGACTATTTATGAATCTGGATATTTTTAACATTAATTCTTTCAAAAAGCTTATTAAAACGAAGAAAACTAAATAATGTATTTCAGTTTTTAAGTAAAATTAATAAAAATTATTATTTTTACTTAAAAATATATTTACTTTTACTTACTTAAAAATATGACTTTATGCTTATACAACGTATAAATTTAATCCATATACATATTATTTTAGATAAATGATAACATTGAGTAACCATTATATTATTTAGAATGTATTTGCTAGCCCGAAATGCAAAACATACTGCATACAATGCTGAAACTGCTTTAAATTCAGTACCAATTTATTTCATTAATTTCTGACAAAAAATATTGTTGATTCACTATTATTTAAGAACAAAGTGTTGTAAAACGAAAATGCTATTTCAATGCGTCATAAAAAATTAAGCTACTCGTATTTATTGGCATTATTAATTCCATTTCTTCCATTGAACTCAATGCAAACTGTTCCAAATCCCATCCTTTCTTGTGACGTCACGAAAACCAGTACCCAGACCCCCTCTTGCTTTCTCCTCTCTCTTCAGTCGCGGCGACCCCGCCAGTAGTGAGAGCTTGCTCCCCGGTGCAGTGCTTCACAGGAGAGAGTAGGTGGCATTGTAGATATGGAAAAAATATTTTATACTCTAACATTTACAAATGGTGCTACTTGCACCCTAGCACATAAACTAATCTTTAAGCGGGCTGCTGCTCGCTGCTTCGGTCTGGCAGGGACTCCTCGACCTGCAAATCTCCGTCGACTGGTGGGGGAGAAGCACCTTTTCACTTGCTAGCGGGTGTGCCGCAGGAATGCGCATGGCTCTTGCTCATGGTTGTTGAACTTCGGGCCAGATTCATATGCTCCTGTTTGCAATTTGCGACTGCTTTGTGTGCTGGGGTAGAACTGACTTGCGAAACGGGGCAGAGATTCCAACATGCTCCCCCCTTGAAACATCCGCTGAATCGTTTCAACTAAACTGCTTCGCTGAAAAAAACTAGTTATGCATTAGAAAAAGGCAGTTTACATATCTGAATAATCAGTCTAACAAAAGAACTTTCTTTAGTTTTAATAGTAACCACTCTCACACCAGTCGATGGCCTGTGTGAGTTGCTGTTATTCTACCCAGCATCTACTTGGCTGGGGGCAGATTTTATCTTCATAGCTGCCACTATTCCAGAATCTCATTAACCACTTTTTTTGAACAGGAGGAATGAGCTTAAAATATAGAAGAAATTTTGAATTTGGCCGGAGAGTTGGTTACTGTATTGAAAAAATACTTATAAAAATTTACTGTTTACAAAAAGTGGTTAATGATATTCCGGAATAGTTGGCAGCTATGTATCTTTCATTATGACCAGTTCTCCCACTTCCACGTTGAGATGGAATTTTGTCCACTTTGGTCTGCTTTGTAATCTGTTTAAATAATCATTTCTCCATCGCATCCAAAAATTTTGGTGTAGCTGTTGGATTCTTTGCCACTTAGTTATTTACAGCGATTTTCCTGGAGATTTAAAAGGGTTGGCGCGGGTGGTAGCTTGAATGCTTCTTCAACAAGAAAATGGCCAGGGGGTGAGGGGTAACAAGTCCTCAGGGTCATTACTGAGAGGAGAGATTGGTCGTGAGTTTAGAATGGCTTCGAATTTGGTTGAGAGGTTTGACATTTCTTCAAAGGTTAACTTAGAATTTCCGAGAAAGCGTTTTAAATGATATTTTGTGGATTTCACCCCGACTTCCCAAAGGCCGCCAAACTGAGGGGGGGGGGGATGAAATTCCATTTCGTTTGATTGTTTGCCAATTCTTTCACTGCTTGATGTTCCAACTGTTGAATGCACGATTTAAAATCACTTTGAAGTGCATTTGACGTGCCTTTGGAGTTTGTTCCTTGGTCACTATAAATGTTGGTGCACAAGCTGTGCCTTAATGTAAAGCGTATAAAGGCAGCTAAAAATGCATCTGTAGTCATATCAGAAACAAGCTCAAGGTGGATAGCTTTAACTGATAGTCAAATGAATAAAGCTATGTAACCTTTGTACATGGTTGCCTTGCATTTTTTATCCGACGTAATTTCAACAGGACCGAAGTAGTCTACACTCGTATGTGAAAAAGGTCTAGAAATATTTACTTGGGTGCTCTGGAGATCTCACATTAATTGTTCGATTGCTTTGGCCTTTTGCCTCCAGCAAATCATACATTTGTGAATTATGGTTTTTATGAGATTTCTTAAGTTGGTTATCCAGTATTTTCGTCGTATTAATCCCAAGGTTAACTGAATACCTCCATGCATTGAGTCTAAGTGGTATTTTCTAACTAATAAGGTACTCAACGTACTTTTTGATGAAAGAATTATGGGATGTTTCTCAGTTAAGGGAGCTAAAGCGTTATCGAGCCTACCTCCGATTCTTAGTATATTTAAATCGCCCACGTAGGGAAATAATCTTCCTTCTTTCAGTATACTTATAACTTGTCTTTATTTTTCTAAAGCCTCAGCTAAAGTTTTGCCACCAGACAACAGGTTATCCACGTAAAAGTCGTTCAGGATCATGTTGGCACCTGAGGGATAGTTTGACCCTTCATCGTTAGCTAGCTGCTTAGGTGCACGTATTGCGAGGTACGCCGAACAATCCATTCCGAATGTTATGGTAAAGAGGCGGTTATATAGTATATTCCCAGGGGTTCATTTATAGATGGTCGCCAAATTATTCTTTGATAATCTGTTTGACTGTCAGCAATGCGTATTTGTCTATACATTTTTTTCTAAATCGGCAGTATAGGCAACTTTAAAGAACCGCCAACGATTTAAAATTGCGGACATATTCTCTTGAATATTGAGACCCTTTAACAGTGTATTATTCAAGGATATGCCATTGTGGTTTTTTTTTGGGGGGGGAAGCGTTAAATAGAACTCTGATGTTTGTAGTCGTGCTATCCTGTTTGAAAACTGCGTGGTGGGGCAAATAGTAACCCTTGTATCCCGACTCATCCTGTTTTATTGGAATCGAGTTTGGATTCAACTTTAATGATTTAATTCTAAATATTCATTTAAACATTTTCTATAGTCAACTTCTAAACTATGATTTTCCTTGAATTTTCTTTCTAACTGGAGGAATCGTGTAGTTGCGATTTGTTTAGACCAGGGGGGGGGAGATCGGGATATATCCCCCCCCGAAATGTTTGGATTAGTGATGAAATTCCGTTATTTAAACACATATAAGTCTATCCCCCCCCCCCCCCCGAAAATTTTCCTGGCTACGCGCCTGGTTTAGACTCTCCTAAGGGTGTTGTATTTTCTTTAAGTGGCAAATTTACTATGTATCACTTATCTTTTTCTCGCGGTCATTTCAAAAATTCTTTCGGCTGTCTGGTCTTCTTCCGACCATGGTTTTATTTCTGGAATTTCTTTGATTTCCCAACACGCTTTTTGTTGCTGCTGCGAAGTTAGCATGCAGCACAATTTATCGGTTACGTGTGTGGAGTTTTCTTTAACGTGGGATTCTTTAGGTCCTTGTTAGTACCAAACCAAATTTCGTATTTTGCACCATAGGGATGTTTCTTTGATCTTTAATGCAACCATTAAGCATGACATAGGGATATAGGTCAGCACCAATAATGAGATCAATCTTGTTTGGTTTGCCGAAGTTGGGATCGGCTAGATTCAAGCCTCTTATATGTTCCCATGGTAGATCTTTTGTCTAAATATTTTGGATGTAGTTATTGATGTTCTGTAGTACTAATGCATTTATGTTACGTTCTATTAGCTCGTGCTTATGTTGACCGACACGGCTTTATTGCAAGGATTTAAATTGAAGTTTCTTATTCCAACTACTTGGGTTGCAACGGGAATTTTCTTTAACTTTAAACGTTTAACTAAACGTTCGGAGACTAATGTAGCTTGTGAGCCTTGATCAAAGAGGGCTTTTACCAGTATCGTATTGCCATAAGAGTTTGAAACATTTGCAAGTACCGTACATAGCAACATGGAATTTCGGACGGTAGTTTCACTGATCAAGTGAGAAGAAAGTTCGTTAACATTTTTGGATTCGACCATGTCGTTAAGTTGACCTTGACATGCGCTTTCAGTAGTAGCTTTGACTACCGCATCGTGTAGCTGTGAATGGTGTCGCCTTTTGTAAAGTCAACAAGAGTTTTTACTTGAACATTGACGAACCGAGTGTGTGGAAAGACTATAACATAGAGCTTTGGTTTTGACTAACTCCATCTTTTCAGCGGAGGATTTCTTACGAAATTTTGAGCAATGTGAAATATGATGCTCATCCTCGCATAATGTACAGGG
>JAWZYV010017961.1:0-30757 GCA_038373885.1 Cheiracanthium punctorium
ATTTCAGATTACTTAACACAAAATTTGTGTTCAGTAAGTAAACCCATTCTATATTTCCAAATATGGAAATTCTTCAAAATAAAATACAATTATACTACGAAATTGATTTCAAAATCAGTCGTTTGCCTCGATTTTGGCCAGCGGCAGTATTGCTCATGAGTGTTGCGAAAGTTTTAAAACATGTGTTGCTCTTAAGTTTATATTATGTTTATTTCCCCCCTTTTTTAGTAGAGTCCCTAAATCACACATAAAATTATTTTAATTTTGATGCATCCCATGGAAAAATAAAAAAAATAAAACAAATAACATATCGCCTACTTATCAATCTGGCCAGAAAACCGCTTAATTATTCACTTCAAACTTTAGTCATAGCTGCACAAGGCTCCGGTGGCTGAATGGATAACGCGCTCGGCTACGAACTGTAAGGTCCAGGGTTCTATTATAGCCACGGACACTCGATGGAAACAGATTAAAATAACTTAAATTTACAGCATAGAGGGGGAAAATGCGCGGAAAAATAAAGTATGTGGAGCGCGTTCGCCAGCGGGCGCCCCGGGTATTTAGAAAAAAAAAATTTTGGAAAAATTTTTAAGCTTGAAATGTCAAGCTTAATGCAAGCTGGGCAAGTGTAAACTAGAACACTTGATTCAAGCTTGCATCAAGCTTACACGCCTGGAATTTTCAAGCTTAATTCAAGCTTATTGACTTGATAAATCAAGCTTGCTGCAAGTTTGCTGTGCTGTCTGGGAGAGTAGAGCGGAAATTCTCCCTTTATCAATTTTGCTGACGAAAAACACGCTTTAATTAATTAACTAAATAGAGAGAATAAACTCTTATATGAGATTCCATTTACAAAAAAATGAATTGGAATTTTTATGTCAGAACATCTAATTGGTACAAAGTTCATAAAAAAAAAAAAAAAACTCATTAGAGCTCTTGGAAAAAAAAAAAAAGAAAGAAAGAAAATTGCAACTCGATAAATGCTATTTCTACATATATGTACACTCTCCCAAAAAAGTATTCGAGCAAGAGAGAAATTTCCTACGTTGGTTTCGTATATTAAAAATTATTTATCAAAGAATATGAATTAGGCTATGTATAAATATGACTTTCTATATTTCTATCAAGTTGTGCGTTTTTCAAAAACTCAGTTATTATTCGCAAATCTAAAATAGGAAATTTCTCTCTTGCTCGAATACTTTTTTTGGAGGGTGTAACTTACAATGTAGATGAAATATTTCTGCATAAACCTCTGAGGCTTTCCATTCTTTACCGATTGAAAATACGTGGGAGTTCAAACTTTCGATTGACTCTAATTAAACTTTAAATCAAACTGAAAAAAAAATGTCTCCAGATTGGCTATTAATGATACTTCAAACTCGCAGTTCCGTTAACAAATAATATAAAAGTGTGATTGTTAAAAATCATAAGAATGAATAATCCTAACTAATAAATACGAAAGTGAGTTTGTTTGTTTGTTACTCTTTCACGCCTAAACCGCTGAATGGATTATGATGGATTTTGGTATAGAGATACATGGGAACCTGGAGACGGTTATAGGCTACTTTTCTCGCTAAATTCCATATGTGGGGTGAGAAGATGGATAATTTTTGTATGAAACTTTTTATTGCATCGTCCGATTTGCTTCAAACTTTGCAGAATTATTGTTTATCTATGATAATAAAAAATGAAAGTTAGTAAATATGTATCTGCGCGATTGCCAGACAAATCTACAGCAGATAAAGCTTTGAAAATTTGCACGTACACCCTCCAAAAAAAGTATTCGAGCAAGAGAGAAATTTCCTATTTTAGATTTACGAATAATAATTGAGTTTTTGAAAAACGCACAACTTAAAAGAAATATGGAAAGTCTTATTTATACATAGCCTAATTCATATTCTATGATAAATAATTTTTAATATACGAAACCAACGTAGGAAATTTCTCTCTTGCTCGAATACTTTTTTTGGAGGGTACAAGCCAATGGCTTCGGCAATATGCACCTGAGAGAGACTCAGAATTTTGAAATTTTAATTACTTTTTTACTTAACAACTTGCCACCTCCAGCGACCAGTTGGTTCCCCATCTTAATAAATATTGTTCGGAGAGAATCCCGTTTCTCACCGGCTTCCTTGGCACTGAAGTGTGAAATCTCTCAGATTCTGAATGGAATTTAAAATTAAGATGGTTACAAACAGGGGCAACTCAAGGGTGAGTGGCGCTCCCTGCTAAAGTAAAAAAGACGCCTCCTTTTATGCTCTAGTAGATTTTGAGTCCGAAATGACGCCCCTTCGAAGCCGGCTCCCCGATGCGATGCTTACCGTGTCGGGCCGCCGCTGGTTACAAAAATAAGATGGTTTAATGATAAAAACTTACAAAAATCTCACAAATTATTTTCGTCCTATATGAATTCTGAAGAGCTTCTAGATATATTGGCCGTTATCATAAAAAGGGTAATGGAAAAAAAAGTAAGAAAATCTGAAACACTTTCGGATTTTAAATAAGCATTAAAGTGCTATATATTAAAAGCGTATCATATCCATGCGTCTTCCCTATTTTCTTTCCTTATTCCATTAATTTGGAAAGGGCGTATTATTATTCACGAAAGTGATTAAACAAAATTAAAATTGATATTTCTAATATTCTTTTTCTAAATGTAATAAATTAGAAATAGAAGGGGGGGAAAGACGCGCAGAAAAAGGCCTATTTCGAACTGAATGAGTTTCAAAATTTTATTTTTTGTTTGCTTATTTGTGTAACATGTATTTCGGATTTGTATGCTTGGATCTTACCCGCTTATAAATCGTACCCGCTAATATTAGAGCTTCTAGATATATCGGCCGTTATCAAAAAACCGAAAGGAAAAAAATAAGTAAGAAAATCCGAAACACTTTCAGATTCTAAATATGCACTAAAATGCACTGGCGTAGCCAGGGGGGGGCCCACCGGGTCCGTGCCCCCCCCCCCCCGAAATTTTTTCAGTTGTTATACATATATATATATATATATATATTGCAATTTGTAAAAATGGATCGTCTCAGAATCCTTGTTGTGTGATATTTGTTTAATCTTTCTGATAAACGTTTTCTAGATCCTTTCACATTGAGAACGAAAGAAAAAACAAGTCAATAAAAAGGTTAAAAAGTGCCTTTAATCACTAATCCAAGGTGACTTTCGACACGCCTACACACCAGAAAAATATACATCTGGGCAAAATCCTACTCCCGGGATACTAAAAATTTCCCTCACCCTATAACCTCAGCTCGTTACTGTTGTACCCTGTGAAGTAAGTATCCCCAAGTGTTGTCAGCTTTCATGACCACCTGTGGTATTTTCAAACTACGGTGTATACAAAAATAATTCTTTCTACTAAGGATAAAATTTCAAGGAGGGGCACAAGCTGGCCCTTTCCCTACCATTCCCAAGGTCCAGACGCTCATGTTTTTTAATAGTGGGCTGTTCTGTCCAGTTGGTGGGTTCGAATAGAGATTATGGCCTCAAGAAAGTGTCCGTTGAGTAGGAGAAATTTTTAATTAAATTCTAAAAATTATACATAGTTTGCCTGCTAACAACGAAGACTCAAATCTACAGGGAGCGGAAAAAGCCATAGATGAACAGATATTTCCAGAAAACTTCAGAAAGCACATCAGGAAAAGAAACTAAATACTCAATATTTCATTGTGTGTTTTTAAATGATAATATAAACGATGACATAATACATGCGATATAATATCTTCTTAAGTATGTTGAAAAATTTGTATTATCATATTTTCATTAATATGTAATTTAAGAAATGTTTCCTTTATACCCACCCTTTCAACTGACAAGAGGGTAAATCTGTAATTTGTTTTTCTGTTCTAAAGTTTTATAAAATTTTATAAATACTATTTTCTATGCTCTGGTAAAGAATAAATGAATATTTGAAATATCTAGGGATGCACTTGATATCCAGCTGATTTATCAATATCCGAAATATCATCGGATATCCGAATTCTCTTTCGGATATCCGGCTCACGACTCAATAAGATCTATCAACAGTCCACTAAGTCTGTATTTTTTAAATAAAAATTACTCTCAGTAATGTTTTCTTCTTAATATTTTTACTACTCACAGTTTAAAAAAAAAATTAAATATTCTTATATATAAGTGCTTTCCTTTGTAATTTAAAACCGCAACCAATGAGAACAGCAGTTTTGCTTTGAAATTATTCTGAAAAATTGGAGCTTAATACCTTTTTTTTCTGATTCTAAAATAATACATTAAGTTGTTCATTAAAATGTAACTTTCTGTTAAATATATTTTTCTTCTAAGTTAAACAATTAAATAGACCTCATTTCATTTTTGTTTTTTAAATTGTACGTTAAAACTTCGTACTTATGCAGGGTGTCGAAGCTCGAGCCCGAAATTTCAGCTAATAGGTATATAAAAGTCAATGACTTCATTGGTAGAATATCATAAACTTTGCCGTTTGTGCAAATTAAAGACAAATATAACAGCAAACTATTGATGCACTACCTAATTCGTTATATTAAAGTTTATCAAATAATATTAAATAGTTTATTTCTCCCATGAATCCCTTTTTAAAACCTGTTTACAAGGAATACGTTCAATAGAAAAGAAATTTCTCACAAGCCCTAGGCTGGTTTGGGCTCGAGCTGAGTCCATCTAATCTCTAGTGTCCACCCCCTGACTTATGGCTCACCAACTAGCGATGAGTACAACCCCTCTCCCTCAATAATTTTAAGAACTTATTCGTTCTGGAACGTTTTGTGCGTCTGTTTTTTTCTTTTTTATTAAGAAATCAAATCCGGTCTATTTTTACCATTTAATCTTCCCAATATTATGTAAGATGTTCTTAAATCTAGATGTTAATTAAATTATAAAGTACAACTCAACACTTATTCAAGTCGAAAATTTGCAATTAATTATATTTTTTAAGGCTGCTTAAGTAGAAAAATTCTATATATTTTGAACCAACTTTATTCCAAAAACCAGAATTTTCGAAGATTTTCTTCTAGTGACGTCTGTGTTATTTTAATACTTCGTTTGTTAGCAATGTGCAGAAAATTTTAAACTTGTGATCAACCTTATTCCAAAGAGCAGAGTTTCGGAATTTTTTTTCAAGTGATGTCTGGGTTATTTCAATATTGTGTCTGCATTGTATACGTATAATATTCTAATCCTGTCGGCAACCTTATACAGAAGGGCAAAGTTTTGGAAGATTCTCCTTAAGTCATATCTTTGTTATTTTAATATTGTATTTGAATTGTGTAGGGTATTTTAATCTAGTGATCAACTTTATTCCAGAGATCAGAGTTTTGGATGATTTTCTTCCAAGCTATATCGTTCTTATTTTAATATTGTGTCTGCATTATTTAGAATATCTTAAATTTGTGAGCAACATTATATTAAAAACAAGCATTTTGAAAAATTAAAAAGATAAATAAAAAATCTAGTCATAAGATTTTCTAGGTTAATTATGTGTTACTGCATAAAACTGTACATTTTGACATATTAATTGCAATAATATAATTAAAGCTTTATTTTTTTAAATTAGCGTCGCTGTTCTGTGGCTGTTAATTATAAAAATAATGATAGGTTTGTGTTTACGTGATCTTCATTATAAAATACAGGTTGATTCAAACATAACGTGACCAATTTCAGAGCATCATAAAATTTTATTGAATTAAGTTATTTACACGAAATTTTCAATGTGGTTTCGTTTAGCGTAGTGCACTTTAAGTAAACGTTTAGGTCAAGACAAAAGAGCTTTTTAGACCGTTTTTGGAGGTATTTTTCCAACTTCCTCTTTGATTGCTTTTTAAAGCCCTTAAAGTGTTCTTACCTTACGTCTATTTAATTGTTCTTTTAAGTATCCCATAAAAAAATAATCGCAATTAGCACAGTCAAGGGATAATAGTAGCCATTTTTCAGGAGAAATAAAGTTAATTTTTTTTTAAATCTTTCAGCCATTTGACAGTTGACTTTCCAGTATGACTTGGTGCAGAATCTTGGTGTAAAACAAAGTTTTCTTGGGGGACGTTTACTTTCGTTGATCCTGTGCTCCAGAACTTTATTCTGATAGTATTTAGCATCAATTTTAACCTTTGGTTCTACAAAAAATGGTTTTATTAAGCCTTGAGAGGACATTCCCATCCATACCACAGTACCTAACGTCCAACTTGCCTTCTGCAAAACAGCTGCGTCTTTGCGACGCTGTTCGCGTGAAATATATTGAACCTCCTTTTGCCAGTTGTGAATTACAGACGAAACAACGCTTCATCAGAAGTTATCCATGTATTCTATCTACCTTTGCGTAACATTAAATGCAGAGGCCAAGAACTTTTTCTTCGTTTTTCTACAGTGTTTGCAGATATTTGATGACAAACTAGTTTCTTCAATTTTTATAGGCAATTTTCTTTATCTGACGACAAATTGTCGATTGGGATACCTGTAGTTTCTTTTCTAAAGTTCTTTGAGGAAGAGGATTTTCTACAACGATAAGTCTTTTCAGCTTCTTTTTTTCTTTTTCACCAAGAACTTCCTTTCGTCCACATTTTCCCCCTGGAGCTCTTGATTGCCAGCCATATTTTATTTCTTTTCAAAGTTTAGATAGTTATACATTAGAAAAATGCCTTTTCTGAATTTTAAATGCTTTATTTATAACAGAATTTGAGCAACCATCCTACAAAAGTTTAAAATTTTCGTTTCGGGTTTGAGGATCTAATTTCGGAGTTAAATTTACTCCCACTAATAAAAGTAGTTCGATTGGTAATTTAAAAGTTTAATTTTTAAAATAAAACAGGTGGTAAATTAAAATTTACCATAAATAATTATACGCTTTTAAAATTGGTCACACTAATTTTGAATCAACCTCTATGTATTAGTTCTATACAGCTGCAAATGAGCTGATTGAAAATCCGGGATAGATTGATATATTTCCTGTTTATAACAAGAAAATTTTACATAGAAATATTTTTTACTATGGACGTTTATTGTGTTTTAAAAATCATTTATTTAGTTTTCTTTTCAGTATCTTCCTTAAGATATATTTATTGTAGAATAAGACTTATTGTAGTAGCAGATACGGGCCTGGATTAAAAAATAAATCTTATCTGGTTGAGATAATCGCCAGACAAACCGGTACATAAGCATCTATCTACAGAGATACTTATATTGAAGAATTATTAATTAACTCGGGAAATTAATACTGAATAGCATCTTTAAACATATATTTAAGGATATTTTTGTGAAATTACTAATTAAGTAATATTATAATTAGAATTAACAATTAGAATCTTATTTTTAGTAATAATTAGTACTTAATATTATTTCTAATTATAATTAATAATTATAAAATTGTCAAATTTAAGATTAATTAATAATTAAAATATTTCTAATTACAATTAATAATTGAAATATTAATTAGTTGGACAAAACTCTCTGTGCCCCTCCCGAAACAAAATCCTGGCTACGCCAGTGTGTCCGTCCCTTCATAGGCGGCGACGTTCGTCCACTTACTAGGTGCCCCCGAAGTGGTCAACAATTCCGGCCCGTCGTGGCCAAAGCCTTACAGACAGCATTGAGATCCAGGCATATTTTAAATTAGTTTTTTGCAAATTTTATCTTCTAATGCGTTAGTTAAAGGATATTAGTCACTTAAATGGGGACAAAAAAATTTATACAATTTTCACTTTGTTTCCAGTTGGGAGCATGGGTCATTTCTGACCATAATTTTGCATTGTTTTCAAAAACTAAATATACTAACGGATAATTTAAATAACAAGTGAAATATTAAGAATTAAAAAGGATTTTTTAAGATATGAATTATGTTTGAAGGGGGAGAGGGTGTACAAAAATAGCTCTGAAAAAATTTATAAAAATGTCTGTTTTCATGATTTTTTTTTCAGTTTCCCAATAATGATAGAAATGCAATTTCTATTTCAAAAAATCAAGTCATCTTTTAGCTTTATCTGCTAATTTTTTCAAGTCAATATTGATAAAACTTCATTTTTGAATAAACTTTTAATTCCGTGTTCTCAATTGGAAACATTGTCCTGTAAAAGGTTAAGTCAAGTTCAACTCAAAACTCTCATTGGTTCTGATTTCTCTATTTTTGTTCCTTTCTCCCCGCAGTGCACTGTGGAGTCTTTGAGAGTTTTTTGAAAAAAAAAAAACAATTCTAGTCCGCGCAATTTCTTTTTATTTCTACTGTTACGAATTTTCGGTGCAACCCGCTGTTCTGGGGCTTAAAATAGTTAAAAATTCGTATTCTACACTTCAAATAGTTAAATTTTGCTTTTTGTTGCATCAAAATCGGTCAAGTAGAACCGGAGGTTTCGGTTTCCCTATTCATTAGTGTGGGGTTTCTAGAAATCTCGCAAAATATTGGTCGTAGGCCTTCGGTAACTTCACTTTTGGAAACTTATTTTTGGAACCAAATTTGGCGATATTTCGCCAAAAATCACCAAGCTTGGTTACATTTTGGTCATTTGGCGCGATTTTCCCAATGGGGCTTGTAAAGATACTTTTTCTGCATTACCATGCATAATAGCCCAAGTTTTTCTCTTCTATTACGTAATCAAAATTCCCGCTTTATGTGGAATCTTCGAGAAATACATTCTTCTGGAAGCTTCTTGTAGCTTCTGCGTCGCCTATAAATACAAGCATTCAGAGGCCCCAGTTTAGTGGATCGAGCTGGCGATGTGTACGGCGCGTTGCTCTGTGATAGAAGCAGTGTTTTCGCGCTTGTTTACGAAGCTGATTTTTAAGTGCGCGTGTAAATTCTTCATTGCTGTGTCTTAAGGGATTGCGTACGATATCCTTTGCATATTTTCACAAGTGTTTTATTTTGCGTGAGAATTACAGCATTTTTGAGAGCTTCGGTACTGGGTGGACTATTATAAACGAGCTACTGGCCGTTAGTGCCTGTGAATTTTGTACAGTTGATTGTTCGACTAAGTTCTAGAAGCAATAAAGCTGTGTTCCATACTGACAAGTGGGCTCTTTACTAGAACTTTCTACACCAACTGGACTTTAGAAGGACGAACCCAGAAAATTAGCAGAGTATTCTGTTACATTTGGTGTCAGAAGCGGGATTCTAAAGAAATACTCTAATTTCCTAGTGAACAGTGAATGGTGTGGACCAGAAAAATGGAAGAACAATTTCAACAAACGCTCATGGACATGTTGAAAGAGATAAAATCCGGACATGAAGAGATGAAAACAGAGTTGAAAACTGCACGAGAAGAGATAGAATCCGGAAAAGATGAAATGAAAGCTGCACAGGATGAGGGGAAAGCCGGATTGGATGAGATGAAATCCGGACAAGAACAGTTGAAAGCCGATTTAGAGAAGAAAATTGAAGCCGGACAAGCCGATTTGGAGAAGAAGAAATGAAATCGGGATTGGAGAAAATGGAGACTGCTTTGGGAAAATTAGAGAAATTGGAAAAGAGTGTGTAGGAAAATCAAGAGGAAATGGAGAAAACAGTGTCGCTTCTAGAAGAAAGTCACACAAGAAACGTGAAAGAATTGCGTGAAGAATTTTAGAACAAGTTAGAAGAAAAACTGAACAGTTTAGTAAAGCTGGGAAAAATACCTGAAAACATGAAGATGTCGCCACGCCGCCCAGCAGTGAAACTAACGACTTATGACGGAAAGACTCCCTGGGAAGCTTGCAAAACCCAATTTTTGATCGTCGCCAAAGCCAATGGTTGGAGCGAGTCCGAAAAAGCGAACCAACTGGCCGCTTCCCTTAGCGGAGACACAATTAACATTTTGCAAACCATTGAAGAGACGAAGATAGGAGATTTTGACGCCCTTGCCAGAGCCTTGGAGTTGAAACTTTGAAACCAGCGACTTTGGCCGTACGAGGTTAACGCAACATAGGGCGAGATTCAAGTGAAACGTGCGCGATCGAGTTCGAATCTAGCGTTTTTCAGTCCACATTTCGAACGTCTTGGCAGAATGCTTCCAATGAATAAACTTATCGCGCTGTCACGTGATCAAAACACGATTGATTTGTTTCAGTTGAATAAGAAACATTGATATACTTCGAAGTTTCCCCTGTTTGACGAGGAAAATGTTAGAATTGTGATTCACTTGAATCTCGCTCTAGGAATAGACGCATGCAGCCATTCTCCCATCAAGCAAAACCCTAGGCAGCTGCCGTTTCCTAGGCAAGAAGAGGTAAGCAGACTTTTAGAGGCGATGCGACGTGATGACGTCGTCGAGCCATCGACTAGTCCTTGGGCCTCGCCGATTGTTTTGGTCCGGAAGAAGGATGGTTCCACCCGGTTCTGCGTTCACTATAGACGTCTGAATGACATTACCAAGAAGGACAGCTAACCTCTTCCCAGGATAGACGACACTTTGGACACTTTATCGGGAAATGAATGGTTCTCCACTCTGGATCTCAAGAGTGGATACTGGCAAGTAGAAATTGATCCTGATGACCGTGAAAAGACTACGTTCATCACGGGACAAGGATTGTGGCAGTTCAAAGTTATGCCTTTTGGACACTGCAACGCACGGGCTACATTCGAGCGTCTAATGGAGACAGTGTTGATAGGACTTTCCTAAGATGCCTGTCTCGTTTATTTCGACGATATAATCATCGTCGAAAAGTCTTTCGAAGATCATCTAGAGAACATCCGAAAGATGCTGAAGAAATTAAAGGAGGCAAACTTGAAACTGAGTCCATCGAAGTGCAACTTGTTTCGTCGGGAAGTACGTTATCTCGGGCACATAATATCTGCCCACGGAGTCCGAACCGATCCCGGAAAGACGTCCGCAGTCAAGAACTGGAGTCGTCCTGAGAATATCCATGCCCTGCGAAGTTTTCTCGCATTTTGTACCTACTATCGAAAATTCGTGGCGGGTTTCTCTCAAATAGCAAGACCACTTCACAAACTGACAGACTGGACAATAATTCCAATGGACTGAAGAATGTGAGGATGCATTCAACGAACTGAAGACGGCTTTAACATCTGCGCCAATCTTGTCGTATCCTCACCCTGACAAGCCATTTATACTGGACACAGATGCAAGTAAGGAGAGTGTCGGAGCAGTCCCAGGAGATAGATGGCCAAGAACACGTCATTGCTAACTGGAGCAAGTGCCTTTCAAAGGTAGAACGTAACTATTGTGTTACGAGAAAGGAACTTCTTGCTATCGTTAAGGCCGTGGAGCATTTCCATCATTATCTGTACGGCCGAAAGTTCCTGCTCCGACCAGACCATGCCTCTTTAACATGGCTTTTAAATTTCAAGAATCCGGAGGGCCAGATAGCCAGGTGGATACAGAGATTGCAAGAATATTACATAGAAATACGCCATCGGAATGGAGCATCTCATGGAAACGCAGATGCTTTGTCGTGAAGGCCCTACATAGAAAGTTGTCGCTATTGCTCCAGGGCAGAGAAAAATTACTATCTGAAGCATCCCATTATCCGCCAAGTTACATCATCGGCACCATCCCAAGACCTCTGGAGTGACGAAAATGTTCGGGCAGACCAATTAGCAGATAGCGACATTAAACCTATTGTGGAGTTACTGGAAAAATCCAGCGATAAGCCCAGTTGGCAAGAAACATCGTCATGTAGTCCGGCAATGAAACAATACTGGGCTTTATGGGATTCGCTTCGCCTGAGAAATGGAGTCCTGTATCGTAAAGGGGAGTCGGACGACGGCAAGACGCTTCGATGGCAGTTAGTGCTCCCTCGTTCGAGGATTCTGAAGGTTCTAAAAGAGCTGCATAATGGCTTAACTGAGGCCATTTTGGAATAATGAAGGCCCTGCAGAAAGTTCGCGAGCGTTTCTACTGAACTAGGACACGAGACAGTGACAAAAAGCGGTGTAAAGGTTGTGACATCTGTGCTGCCCGTAAAGGCCCAAAGAAACGTAGCCGTGGAAAACTACATAATTATAACGTAGGAGTGCCTTTTGAAAGAATTGCCCTCGACATCTAGGACTTCTTCCGCGAACTTCGGATGGCAACAAGTGCATCCTAATTGTCATAGATTATTTCTCTAAATGGCCCGAAGCGTATCCTATTCCCGATCAAGAAGCTACGACCGTAGCAGAGGTATTGGTACAAGAATGGATTTCCAAGTATGGAACCCCCTCTGCAATTTCATTCCGACCAAGGAACGAATTTTACCTCTGCAGTTTTTAAAGGACTATGTCAATTTCTCGGAACAGACAAAACCCAGACTACGCCTTTACACCCACACTCTGACGGCATGGTGGAGAGGTTTAATTGCACTATTTTGAAACCTCTCCCTCCTGGTATCTAGGAATCAAGAGCACTATACAATTCAGAATAGTATGTTGTTGTTGATGTTGTTGTCTTGTCCAAGGATAGACGACACTATCCATGGAAAGAGGGGTGCCAGTGCCCCCGAGAGGGTTGGACTTCTACTTGTTGGTCCCTAATTTTGAACCGATTCCAGATTAGGGACCAACCACCACCTGAAATCGGCACCTCCAGAGGTATCGTTTAACAACTTGGAGGACATCGGAGCCACGACGGATTTTACGTGCACCAGCTTCCATTAGCGCACACGGTTCCACAGCGGACGAGCCGAGAGGGAGATGACCCACCCAAGCACTGGCCAAGCAGGATGCTGCTTCACTTGCCGAGTTCTTATGGGAACGGAGTTTAGCGCCCAGACCACTGCGGGACGTCAGAATAGTATACAAGTCAGAAATAAATGATGTAGAATTTCGACAATTTCTTTTATTCGCAATATTATTTACTTTTTGTTTATTTTAAATGAAGTATAAGACATGGTATATGTAAAGTTAATTAATCTAGATACTTTTTCCGCATTTGGCGAACGGAGATAGTTACGACAATGCTTATGAATTATTTTGAGTGTTCTTATAAATTATGCTGCATGCATGAATTTTAGCATATGTTATGGTCGTAAATTTCGACAGAAAAATGTCGCCTACACCACTGTAGTGACTACAAGACGTGGCTAATCAGCAACGACCTTTATTCATGTTGTTGTTCGCCGGCCCTACCCATTAGCATTTTAGTGTGTACAGAGTATATAATTGCCGAATGCATTATTGAACCCATTTCACAGCCACCGTGCAATATACAGTGTTCACAGCATACATTTTAGCATTTTAGGATGGCATTAAGTTTACCAGATTAAACAAGTCCCATCCTTTTCTGTGAGGACTGTAAAAACGTAAACCAACCTCAATTGCTATTTACAACTATTATCACTATTACCTGCTATTTACAATTTGAGCTTTCTTTTTTAAAACCAGACCAGCTATACATTGCCAGGTACTCGCTTTGCCTGATATCTTAGAATGTTTTACTTTCATAATGAGGACTTGTACCCATACGTACAACTTATGAGAGCAGTTGAAAGATTGAAAGCTGTACAAATTCCGGAGGGTTGGATTGTTCATCTATGGTTCAGCATCACTATGGTTCATCATGCTGATTGCCGCTGCGTCTAACGTGACTGCAGTGGGTAAGAGGGCATTCTCGTCGCTAATTTTACAACTTTTTAATGGCAATTCGGGGTTTACTGATAAAAGATTTCTGCTCTAAACCTCAAACTCTCCCCTAAAAAATAGAGAGAGCAACGAAAGTTTCCCCCCCCCCGTATCAGTGTGCCGTCGTCCATTCAAACCTGCTAAAGTGACCACCTTGGTAAAGAGATCGTCTGTCTATAGTGACAACTTTAATGCAATTTCGCTTTACAACCATCACACTTTACCACCTTTGTAAGGTGATCGTCTTTATAAGGGGACCATTTTTGTTCTTCCCAAGGGTTGTTCCATTAGACAGGCTCACAAATAAAACTGGGAACTGTGCTTCAGCCACTGTGGCGATAGCGAGTCAATAAAATTTGTCCCTCCTTCTGTTTAAAAATAAAAGCTCTATCATTTTTGTAAATAGAGCAATTATGCTTAGTTCATAAGAATTCAATAAGTATTGGTGTAAATATTCTTGGTATATGTATATATATAGTTGGCTCTCTATTTAACGACTTTCAAGGAACCGTGAAAATGTGAAAAATCGTTTTTAAATATAGATTTTCCATAAACAGAATTTGTAAAAGAATAACTTTTCCCTTTAGACTTTGGAAGATGCCTGGTTCAAAACCAGTTCGCGTCCGCCGACCTAACTGTTCGGAGTTTTCCATGCTTTCCTCCGAAACTTAAAGAGTAAAAAAGGGTTAGAACCCCTTAAAAAGACCCCACGGAGTGCACCCCACCCATCGGCTTAGATTCCAAGTGCAGATAATTGGCCGTAATCCTACAGCACCAACACCAATCTTTTACACTTTACATTCTTAGGACTGTGAATATTTTTCTTGATATATTGGCGTGTTTAAAGATGTTACTTTTATTATCATTATATTATTTTATTATCCACAAAAAATTATTTTAAGTTACCTTTAAAAAAGGTAGTAAAAACAAGCAATACAATAAAATTAGGTTTCAAAAAAATCAAAATGAGTCAGTTGTTTCATTTTTCGCGTTCCCGTTATTCTTTCTTCCAGATTTTCTCAAATGTGAAATGCGTCAGCTTCCATTTTTCCAAATGAATTTTTCTAGCTAACCAGACGAAGCCTGAAATTTTGCTTTCCAAATTTTTCTGCCAGAATAACAGCACTGCAGTAATTGCTTGATTTTATGTTATTTTGGTAATACGAACAATTATTTACATGAGGGATCTAGGCCGAGTACGGGGTGCCCTACGTGGTGTTTTTTCTAAGGTGTCTTAATCCGTATTTATGTGAAGTTTCGGAAAAAACTGCGTACGACTTCGAACGGCTACATTGACGGACGCGACCTGAGTTTGAACCAGGCAGTTTTCTTCTCCCAGTTGCGAGCGCTATGCGCTCAGCCACTCGTCGGGCCTCCAGAAATTGGAGTTATGTGTTGTTAAGTGGCAAGCCTATACTAGAGGCATCTGCATTCGGGGGTGGTTGCCTTAGTTAGATGATTTTTTCAGAGGTTCTAACGTGTATTCACGTTAAATCTGGAGAAAACCATCTGGAAAAACTCCAGATAGTTAGATCGACAGCCGCGCGGTAGGCCCAAACGCGGGACCTTCACACTTCAGTCGTCTATCATGTCGAGTGTCTTATCCACTCGGCCATGGTGGGGCCCAGAAATTAGAATGTTGGATGCTCTTGCTTAATGCAACCATTTGCATGCAGAAGTGCCTTGGCAAACTCTTCCAATCGACCACATTGACTTTTCGGCCGTTTGGATTTGGATCCCGAACTAAATTTTTATGCTGCCTCAAGAATTTTCTCTTTGCTTCTAAAATACCTTTGAAAATACACTCAGGTAGTTGAGATTGTCTTGCGAATTGCACTTTTGACATTCCCCGACTCTTTTTTCGAACTCTTTCTTCTCTTCTTTCGAAAAAGTTTTCCCCGATTTCCTGTAGCGTAAGATGAAAAAAAAAATCGTTGTTAAACAGAAACGACATCGTCTTTGAATAGAAATTTTTTACGTTGGAGTTGCTGGGACTTTGAAATATCGTCTCTGGAAAGAGATCGTCGTTAAACAGAGAGTCAACTGTATATACAGTGCTACTTTTTTAAATTTCAGTACATGTGAAAATTTACAAATTTGTTTTAACTTCCCTAATTCATAGTGTATTTCTAGCTCTGGGGGGGGGGCTCGAGCCCCCAGAGCCCCCCCCCCGTGGATCCGCTACTGGCCAGTGGAATGTCCCAAATAGGGAGGTACTTTTTGGGATTTTTCTTGGAAGCAGTTGTACCTTCAAAAAATGTTTTTCCATGATATGGAACTACTATGTTGATACTACATCTCCATGTCAAGGGCTCCCCTGTGGAAGTCGGCTTCAGCTGTACCAATGCTTCGAAACTGTATAAATTAGCGCTAAGGACCATGTTTGGAGTCCCGTACTGGGGCCCTGGGGGCCTTCAAAAATTTTTAACATTGGATTCACTTAATATGAAGATGTATAACTGCTCCTGCGCAAAAAAAATTTCTGTAACACGTCAGAGCCAAGATTTTGAGCATTCTTAAAACTGTACTTTTTATGAAATTGGGGGGATTTTGGGGGGCTTATTTGGGAGATCTGACTATTTTCGAATGTATTTTCAATTTGAGATGTCAATATCCAAGGTATATTATAGGATAAAATGAGAAAGTCACTGAAGCACCTCTGAGCCAGTCACAGTCGAGACAATAAAGTAGCAAAAATGGCTCTAAATTATTTCTACGTCACTCGTCTGGGGTACTTTGACCCCCCCCCCCATAATTCCAAAACTGAAAGAGGTAAATCAAAAAATATTTCAGATTTGCTCTTTCCTTTGGTAAGGCAACACAAGAAAAAAAAATTCATGAAGTTGTGAGATGGTTGATGGTAACGCCTGCCTGATTTGCCCCTGCAATGCCTCTTAATTTTAATACCGTTAAAAGCCATTATACATAAGATACATCCTATAATTATTTTCGACTTTAAGTAGAAATATTTTGTATTATTTAAGCAAGTTTCAGCTGAAAATGTGTCTCGAAAAATTCATGAGTTTACGAGCATTTCCCAAAACAAATGATTACTTTTGAGACCTTAAATTAATTTTTTTTTTAATTTTGGGATGATTCTCCACACCATCTGACTCTGAGAAATGACTAACCTATGTCATTCACGAAACTTTCAGAATAAATTCTCAGATGTGCAATATTTTTCCAAATGGGTCTCTTAGTGGGAAACTTTACAATACAATTCTATGTTTAATCATTTTTTAAGAAAGTGTCATAACTGGATAACATAACTTTATCATTTATTGCAGTGTATAGTATATCGTATAAAAAAACACTCTGAAGCTTCTCAAACTCAAGTGCAATCACCTTATTTTAATTAGTGCTGCAGGTTTGGGAAGCAGGTTTTGTTATTTGAAAGAACACCCTTAAAGGAAAAATGTTGAGGCATTACTGGGAAAACTGGAGTGAACAGAATTTTATATTTCTACTCAGCCGCTAAGGGGGTTGACTGATCTATGAATATTTTTTACAAACCCAAACTTTTAGTAACGAATGTTTTCCCTCCACCAGGTGAAATTAGACGAGATGGACTATCAACTGTTGAATGCACTCCATTACCAGCAAATGCTAGCGGAAGTGATGATGGACTTTCTCGACAGCGTGTATCAGATCTACGTTTTCTCCGACGCTCCGCCTGATGCTCAACATACGGTGGAATTACTACTGGAAATAAATAGCACTGGGCAACTAATTTTGCAAGAACTCTCTGATAGTGTGGACAATGCCGACGTTGACGCTGCTCAATTGAGGAGCGAGCTTCTTTTTACTTCGGAACTTTTCAGCCTTCTGTATGAGTGTGTCACTACGCTATTGTTTCACTTCTGAATTAAACAAAATTTATTTGTGACTGTGTGCTGATGTATTTCTGATGTATATCTGATGTATTTTAATTACTAATTAAACCAAACCTTTTTGTCAGTTTGTACATTCATATACGACTTTATTTTATTCATGAATTAAACAAAGCGTATTTGTAAGACTCTACATTCAAATTCGCTTATATTCTGTGTATGAATCTAAACGTATCTGTGAGATTGAGCATGCATAATCGTCTGTATATTGTTGATGATTTAGGCAAAATGTATAAGTGAGATTGTGCATTCATTTTTGTCTCTATTTAATTCATGAATTAAACAAAACTTATTTCTGATTTCATTCATTTAGATCTGCCTTCCAAAGTAATAACACAGCTGGGAGGGCCTAAGGCTGTGTAAGGTTTGAGAATTTCCCAGATACCTATCACTATCTTCAACAAGCATTAACTTCAATTATTAGCAAATACATGTTATGAAGCGGAAGTTTCCCCAGGTTCAATGCTTCAAGACAAAGCCACGATAAAAGAGCAAGACTCGTACAGTGGCAAACTTTTACATTTTAATTTGACATATCAATACATATAAAACTTCAAAAATTTTAAGTCCTGCGGTGGCTGGGCAGACCCCCCAAAAAACGCGGCTTCTCAAGACAACAGTATAGGCGAGAAAAATGACGAGCAACTCAAGCCAAGAGGATAGTAACAGAAACAAATCACGCCCAATTTCACGCCAAAGAAAGTGCTAAACAAAGAGACTCCAGTAGACGTTAAATACATTTCTATATAATTATATTTTAATCCTCGCCAACCGGCAAAAGAGAAATAAATAGCTACCCTGACAAAACCGCAGAGTGGCGTGATCTGAGAAAGAGTATTAACCTAAAACATAACAGCGCAATATATTCCGAAAGGAACTGTAGGCTTTTACCATGCAAAGAGAAAAAACAAATAAAAATAAATGAAAACGGAAGATTGCTTTTAGTAAGCCAGGTGAAAAATAATAAAACTTTACAGGCGAAGGGAAGAAAATCTGAATCCAAAGTGCAAAGAATAAATTTTGAACACAGATTAAATTTAGAAATAATTAACAATAAGGTAATTGATAATTTAAAAAAAAAGATATGTGATGATCTCCATCACACATGTGAATTTATTATGGATCGCTTATTACAGTTAGTTTTCAACAATATGAAAATTTGCATCAGTTCTGAATCGGACAAAGAAAAGTTTTTTAACGTCTAAAATACAGTTAACTCTTATTAAGCAGAATTATACAGAAAATTATATGATAGATGAAAAAACACTCAAATTACTGGTGTTAAACGATAAAGTAATTAAAAAACTTTGTAAAAAACACACATAAGAAGTAAAAGGAAAGAGGATACGCGTTTCGTTCAAAAATTGTTTTGAACTTCTTCAGTCCAAGCCCTTCGACGTAAAGAACACAGGGAACTGAAAAGAGAAAAAAAAAAAAAAAAAAAAAAAAAACGAACGAAACGCGTATCTTCTTTCCTTTTACTTCTTATGTGTGTTTTTTACAAAGTTTTTTAATTACTTTATATGATAGATTAATGAAAGTTAACTGTATTTTGCATTGTTGCAGAAAACTCTACTACTTTCCGGGTTCGTCGTTTTAAAGTCCAGTAGATGTAGAATGTTCTAGAAAAGAGTCCACTTGTCAGCAGGGGCGGCCAAGGCCGTAGCCAGGAAAATTTTTCGGGGGGGGGGGGGGGTTCAAGTTTTATGTTTTAATATGGTACTTTTTTCAGCACACTGAAATTAAAATTAAACAAAGTATGATCTCCAGCTTTGTGTTTTTTCATTTTTATTTAAAACGTGAAAATAATGCATCCAAATTGAAACAGTGCTATGTAAGCAATATCCTATCGGCGTAGCGAACCTCTGTGTCAGTACAGCCTTTAAAGAATGACAAGCACTGTGTGACAGAGCAGGGCCGGCTGGACCATATAGGAAAACCAGGCGACTGCCTAGGGCGCTGATTCCAGAAGGGCGACACTAGCCAGGCAGCGGATGTTTTTTTTTTTTTTTTTTTTTTACTCCGGCTGTCCTCAGTGCCACTCTCTTTTTATTCTAAGGAGTAGCGGACTGGTTACGTGAATAATGCAACGTAGGATCTCCCTCTCGGTCCACATGGGTCGAGACTGGAGCCTACATGTCCCAAACTCCAAAAATCACAAACTTATCACTCTGACTTTTTTATTTATAGAGGTCATAAGCACGATACTGTGAAACTGTTTCGTGTTTCGATCTCCGATGGAATCGAGAGACCCTCTCGGTCCACATGGGTCGAGACTGGAGCCTACATGTCCCAAACTCCAAAAATCACAAACTTATCACTCTGACTTTTTTATTTATAGAGGTCATAAGCACGATACTGTGAAACTGTTTCGTGTTTCGATCTCCGATGGAATCGAGAGATGACTCACTATTTTTTGTGGAAAGAGAAATTTTTTTATTTTCGATATTTCTTTTTTGTCTCTCTCTACGTGTAAGGGGGGGGGGGGTGAAAGAAGAAGAGAGAGAACCAATGTGGAGAAGCATTGAGACGAATGTGAGCTTTTTCTCCGATCATACTGCATTCTAATTATGGGAAATGTAAATACTGTGTAAAATTGTGTAAATAAAGCAGCCGTACATAGTGTACTTAGGGCACATTTTTGCTACCACCTTCACAAATTCCTACTACTATGATACATTAAACACTGTTTATTTAAAGAATTATTTGATGAGAATGAGAAATTCTGCTTGCAAGTGCCACGGAAATTGCATTTCCTTTTGGCCATACTCAGAAGACAGGTATGCATATAACGTACAGAGAAAAGAGTAGCATATTTAAGTGAAATTTATCACTTTGCGATCATCAGAGAAACACAAGTAAAAAATTACATGCAGTTTGAATGAACTAAAGTGCAATAATCGTAATTGGCGATACAAGGGATAATTAGGGATAATTTTTTTTCTACGAACAGTAAGTTATGTGACTGAAAATTTCGGGGGGGGGGGGGGGTTGAACCCCCAACCCCCCCCTTGGATACGGCCTTGGGGGCGGCCCTAGGGCCGGACAAACCGGACCCCTGTCCGGGGCGGCATTTTGGCTCGATTTTGAAATATACATTTCGTATTAGTAAAAGAATTGTTTAAAAATATTCCGAGGAATATCATTCTATATAACTTTACTAGCTGATGTACTCATCCGTCATTGATGGATTTTTACTAACTGCGCAAAATTTCGTTTGCATTGTAGTAGTACAAAAAATGGAATTAACATACTAGCAGAAATATAGAAGCGAAGTTATAATTCTTGTGTATTGTTCAAAGATCACAGGTTAGAGAGTAAAAAATTCCTGTGATAAACAAATTTAACGTTTTCTTTTAGTGGATGAGCTTCCTACATCAAGAAGCTTCCTACATAAAAGTTGCAAAAGAAGATGCTAGTAATGAATATTAAACTGAAAAGTGAATATCTGGAAAATTCTTTGTAATAGCAAGTAGCCAATATTTAACACTGCAACGTCCGATTGAATTATATTTTGATGATTTTACTTGATGTGAAGCGAAGTTACTTGAGTTCGCTTACTTGAGTAAGCGAAGTCAAGTAAGAGTAAGCTTGAGTAAGCGCACTTACTCAAGAGTTCGCTTACTTGAGTAAGTATAAGTTCGCTTACTTTATGTAAGCGAAGTTATAACTCTTGTGTATTGTTCAAAGATCACTGGTTAGAGAGTAAAAAATTCCTGAGATAAACAAATTTAACGTTTTCTTTTAGTGGATGAGCTTCCTACATCAAGAAGCTTCCTACATAAAAGTTGCAAAAGAAGATGCTAGTAATGAATATTAAACTGAAAAGTGAATATCTGGAAAATTCTTTGTAATAGCAAGTAGCCAATATTTAACACTGCAACGTCCGATTGAATTATATTTTGATGATTTTACTTGATGTGCGAAAAACTTTATCAAAGTTTACGTCATACCTCAAAAATAATTCAAATTTCTAGAAGATTAAAAACCTGAAATTTTAATTTACTAACCGTCTACTATTTAACAAAATTTCATTTTATTCCCTTTTGTCTGACCACTAGTTGTTTTCACGAAGTGGTCACACAAAATTTTCTCAAAATAATATACATATATATCAATGTTATTTAACTCAATCTCATCGATAGTAACTGGATTTTGTTGTATTAGCTTTAGAAATTTTAATATTATGCCTTTAAAATTTTTGCACAATTTTCTCAAAATTAAAAATAATAATAATAATCAAAAAAAGAAATCGACGCAATTTGTTTCAGTCGAACAGCCACCTATTGTATTACCTCCAGACACCTTAAAGTGACGTCCTCCCCTCTCTCCCTGCCCCCTAAAAAAGAAAAGAAAAAATACAATGCAACTTTTGCAAACCTTTTCAATTTATTCAAATTTTTTAAAAATTTCGATGATGCTTTGTTACCCATCATATGGCCTAATTTCATTCTGTTCTCTTAATCCGTTTCTGATGGATGCCAGAACAAACTTTTAAAGCGATTTTACAAAATCTCAAAGTCTATGAGTTATTTAAAACAATTTTGGTATCTATTGTTTCAATTAACTTACCATTCAATATACTTCCAAATTTCATTCTATTCCATTGAGCCATTTTTTAACAATGGGCGAAGATACATTTACACACAGTTTTCAAACAACAGTTTTAAATCTCAAAACTTTTAAACGAATTAGAAATATTTTAGCAACTGCAGTTTAAATTAAGTTGCAACTTTTGGTGTTGCTATAAATTTCATTTCATTCTCTTCAGTTGCATGGGCGTAGCTAGTGGGGGGCAGCTTCCCCTTTAAAATGAGCTAGTCATAGTGTCTGATTATGAAAAACCGGGGGGAGGAACAGTTGGACTCCATGGTCTCCTTGTCTTGTCCCCTCCTCCCCCCCCCCAATGAAAATCCTGGCTACGCCCTTGTTCAGTTGTTTATACGTGACGTGCAAACAAATATTTACACATTTTGCATAGATTTTTCACAAGATTTCCAGTTAGATTCAAATTACAGTTTGTTAATGAAATTCAACAAGCCAAATATCATCCCATATTTCTAGATTGCATCCCTGATGCTCCCCGCCCCCCCCCCAAAAAAAAAAAAAATTGAACAGATCGCATTCTTGGTAAGGTATTGACAAATCTAATTCCAATGAGGCTAGGATTATTTAACACTCTCAAACAGTTCAAGTTCCTATGCTCTATTATTATTTGATACAAAATCTTCAATTGTGTGAATCTATTAAGAAAGGTATGGCAGTCAAAAGACAACGATTTACCACCTGCTCTAGAACTCTTAAGAAACTGTAAAGATTTTTTGAAAGGATCTTCGATTGGATGTGATTTTAAATGAAATGTTCTGTTATGCAAGAGAACTGACCGACGAGATAGTATTCTGGCTAACACTGAGTTTAAGCAGCACACGGGCGCCGACTTGTAAAAATTATTGGGGGGGCTCTTATCCTTACGGAGGTGGACGGGAGGACACAAAATCCCTCTCTCCGTCAGTATAATAAAGGGGTTCAGAAATTTTAGAATTGAGATTTCAAAATGTGCTTTTTTAACATAACACTTTCATGAAAATACAAGGAATTCCATTTAATAAATTTTTCAAAAATTTTTTGAACTCATTTTTTAAATTAAGTATTTGAACTCAAGATCTCGAATCAGTCTTCAGTACACATATGGAGAAAGCAAATCTCCCTTCTGAAGGAACAACTGAATTTTAATTAAGTTAATAACAGCAAAACAAGTAAAATCTTTTTCGAAATGTATTTAATGATAATTTCATAGGAAAGAAAATGCATGCAGTCAAATGTGGAAAACTGTTCTGCAAAACATTACTCCAGCTAATATTTCAAAATACCCTAGAAGTACAAACGAGACGAAATACTAAAATCTGGATTATTTTATTTACTTGCAAACATTCATCAGAGATAATTTTTACTAATATAAAATAGTATTTTTTATTTTACTACATGATGAAATACCCATAAATTGAATCGACTTTAATTAAATGTCGCACTACTTTAAGACAGAAAAACTGATCACATTTAAATTACATTTTTTGACAACTTTTTACAGATTACATTTAAAATTATTTAAAAAAACATAAACAAAGAAGTAATAAATACCTCCTTTCCATGTATTAAAACAAATCAAACAAATATACAAACCATCATACAAAGTTACGAGTCCTCTCTTCGACACATACATTTTAAACAGATTTCCGTGATTTGAATTGTAAAAACAAATAAATAAATAAAATATACTTTTAAATTCATTCTCATAGTATTTTCACAGCAGGAAAAAAATTAATTTTTCAATAATATCATCCTTGTTAACATTTAAAAATGATTTAATAAAGAAATCCAAGTGCGAGAATATATCAAAATTCAGAGTCTACACTATTTTAGGTCTTCATAAACATTTTAATACTGAAAACTTTCATTTTACATTAAACTAAGAATGCTCATATAATCTTTCAATAACATTAAAAATGAAAAGAACTGTTGAAATGTGGTGTTATAGCCAACTATCTGCGCGTGGGATCTAGGCCGGGGGGGGGGGGTGCTTCGTGTGGAACTTGGCATAGAAAACTCGACATATAAAATCTGCATTGCACTTTAAATCACACTTCTTTTTGGAAAACCGTTCCAGATTACCTTAACAATTATGAAAACAAATTAAACCAGCACATAAGCAATTGGCAAATCAGAGACGCTCCTGGCAAAATGGACACATAGTAATCATTTTATAAACTAAAACCATAATGAATTATGCTATTTGAAACATATTTTGATGATATTTGTGCAACAATATATGAAAATTTATTTTTATTCAGTACGGAAAAAATTGTATAAAATATAATCGTGCTTTACATTTAAAAGTGGAATAACACAGAAACAGATATACAATGCCAAAATTATCACTCTGAATTATTGTAGATATTTACAGACAATTTTTAAGAATACTCAATAATATGAAAAATAGAAACAAAATGAATGAAATCTAATTCGAAATCATAGTCTACGCCATATTATTTTTAAAACATATATAAAAACTCCACTGCACTCTAAATCACCCTTCTATTTGGAAAATTGTTCCAGATTACCTTAACAATTATCAAAACAAATTAAACTAGCACACTAGCAATTGGTAAGTCAGAGACACTTTGGTTAAATGGATACATAGTATTCATTTTATAAATTAAAACCATAACGAATTATGTTATTTGAAATTTATTCTGATGATATTTGTGCAACAATATACGAAAATTAATTTTTATTCAGAACGGAAAAAAGTTGTAAAAAATATGATTGTGATGACTGGGGTACGAAGGGTATTTTGTTTATAAGCCTTCTTATGATTACCATAGCCCGTTCGTGTAAACATAGTGCTAAAAGTTCTCCTTATTGAATTTGCAAAATATACATCCATCTAATGCAAGGTATCACTGAAATGTGCACATAAAAATTCAAGCTAAATAGTCAGCTTCAAACTTTCTAGCACATATTCATTCAAATTTCAATTAAGAAGTGTACAATGACAAAAAGTGTTTCTTGTGTACGAAGTCAATAATGAATCAGAATTATTTTCTCAGAGTTACATATACATATACTCAGTGGCGCACCCAGGATTTTAGTTTAGGGGGGGGGCTGAGCTGAAAATACTGCTGAACTCGGTTATAGTGAGATCGATAATAGTTACAACCCTCTTATAACGTCAAAATATTCTGTACCACTTGATTTGCCCATACAACACAAGCCTACAAGCAAAAACTCATTATAGAGTCATAAATAATGATCTGATATTTTCAGTGATATTGTAACTGACTTTAACAGTGTTTCATAAACTCTCTGTAAGTATTTATTTAAAAACTGACATCTTTTTAGGTAAAAAATACTTTAGAAATAATTTGAAGACAATAAATAATAATAATAGTAATAATTCATTACTGACAATTTTCATTTTTTTAAGTTTTTCACTTCAAACTTTCCACCTTTAGGGGGGCTTGATCCCCCCATAGCCCCCCCGTGGGTGCGCCTATGCATATACTGTATAAATATTAACACTAAAATAGCTTTAATAATGTTTGATTATATTTTTTTCCTTCTAAATTTTAACGCAGGCCTCTAAAATGGTAGGAGCCCACAGGTGAAAGCCTACTCAGCCTAATGGGTAATCCGGCCCTGTTTAGGTGTAGTCCCTCTTTCCCCATGACAGCCCCCTCCTTCCTCCTCTATAATTTTTATGGTTTTGTAGCAGTTACGCTAGTTTGATATTCCATAAATAATAATTTACAAACATAGGTGCTTCATAGAGTGCTTTTACAGAAGAGGGAGGCTATTTGCAAGTGTGGGGTGGAGGTGGGGGTCGAATACGAGTATATGTATCACACGCCCAATTCACACATTTTTCTAAAACCGTTTTTTGATTTTGATCGTTTTCTTTCATTGTGGGTTCGAGGCAACTACCCCATTCACCCTTACGTTAATCATGCTCGCTGTGACTCCCCTTTCCTTTGCCCTCTATGTATGGATGAATATGGGTGAATGCACATATTTACAAAACGGCTGCATATTTTTCTGCCAAGGAACAACGACTGAGCACATAGTCAGAATATTGTGTGCATACTTTAGTGTTGTTATAAAATAAGTAAATTAGTCAGAGACTAATGGTTTTCTAAAGAGGAATTCTCTTTCAGCAACACAATATGATATGTATGCACATGATCAAGGCCTCTCTGAATTTTGGGCCTTGTCCAAGCTCGGCTTGGGCCCTCGTTTTTTTTCTTCCTTCTTTCTTGGCGAGATGGTTAATCTAGGCCCATGACCACTGTGACCCCCCTCTGGAACCGCCACTGGCACCATATGCAGCCAAGAGTAGCAAAATAATGAACCGAAATTCGCCTAAAACAACGAGTCTTCTTAAAGATTTCATGGTTTTCAAATGTTCGTTTCTAAATTTTCGTATTTATGTGTAAACTAACAAAAATTTTTGAAAATCGTAGGGGGGCTGGGAGACAGCTAAGTCCCGCGTAGCCCTCTCCCCCCCCCCACCTCTGATTACGCCCTTGATGGGGGATAGAGTTTTATATGTAAAGACAGAAGATAAGAGCAAGCAATTATAAAATATAATCCAGAAGTTGTGCTGCTCGAAGATTTTTATGAAATCATTTTTTATTTAGCTCTTAACTGTAGCTAAATCAGAAACGTTAAGCGTTCGATATTGGTAAAGTTTTGATAAAGCGTATAAAGAAATGAATACTGTCTATATCCGAAACTGTATTAAACATCAATTTTTCATCTATCTCACAAGGTTCTTCATGATTTAAAATCTTCAAACTTAAATTTGACTATCAATTTTCTGCCTTGAATTGTTTTTAAGTCACATTTAAACGGTTTATTTTCAGCATCGAAACTTAATACTGCTGGGAAATGGGAATGTCACAATCGTTTGCAGTTTTGCACAATGGGAAAATCTCCCTTATGGTCAGACGTCTACAGAAGAGTCTGTATCTCACAATAGAACAAAAGTGAAAGCTTTTGCTATACTGATTTAAAAAAGAAAGATTACATTACATGAGAACGACCCTCCTAAAAAAAACGCAGTCCTCTCCCTACTAGAAAGCAATTCCATCATCAATTGTGTCACGGTGTAAAATCTAAAGGGTTCTTGTGGGGAAAACCACCCGTTTCTTTTTGCCTAGCTATCTGATGGTCATTTGTTTGTGCTTGCGCTCTTGATAAAGAAGGTTGACATCCGTGCCTTACGGCATTACAGGCGCCCAACGTAATTCCTGAATCCCTGTGAAAGAAAAAGCGGAGTGGGAGACAGAAGAAGCTAGCGATACATTCTCTATTTTTAGGATTCTTAAGTTTAACCGATTTGGAGGAAGAAATATGATTTGACACAAAAAAAGTTGGAGTGAAGTTTTTGAAGGGGCTCAGCCCCCTGAATAAAAATATTGGGGGGGCTGAAGCCCCTTCAAGCCCCATGAAGTCGGCGCCTATGAGCAGCCACGTAACATATTAATTTTGATTGCGAATCACGAGATGATCTGGTGAAAGATCCTAAATTAAAATTTAAGATAGTTTTATTTTTTTACAGTAAACAAAGCGATTAATATCTTAGAGTACAGGTTTAATTTAATAAGTACCCAATGCAATTATTTTAAATTTTTGCACGGCATAAATGAGTTAAAAACACTCTTAAAAAGTGCTAATTAAACATTGTAACACAGTGTAACAGTGTTAATACTGTTTATAGTGTAAACAATTGGAGTTAATACTGACTGAGGGGGAATCGGAGAATATAAACGCGCTTGATCTAGTAAATGAAATAGTGTCAGTTACGGACTTAGGCAAAAAGGAAAGCCCAATTGAAATTTTAAAGCTAATTTCAATTATAGATTTTACACCACATCTTGCTATTGCTTCGAGAATTTCGCTTTCTTTGCCGATAATTGTGGCAAGTGCAGAGAAGAGTTTTTCAAAATTAAAGTTAACTAAAAATTTCTTATGTTCCACAACTCTTCCAGATAGGTTAAATAATTTAACTACATTGGCTATCGAACATGAATTTGTTGAAAAATTGATTTAAGAGAAAAAGTCAGGAATTTTCCGGAATTAAAAGTCAGAAAAAAACTCATTATTTTTCTCTCTTTCTTTTGTTTTTTTTTTAGCTTAATATGTGGTTTTTAATAAATATGGGTTTTCTTATGCTGTGTTATGTTTAAAGAGCTATTCCAGTTTTATAGGCATGAAAACAGTATCTGTGAACAATTTATTTCTTTTAATAGTGACCTCACCATGGCACAGTGGTTATATCACTGAAAATGGTAGACGACCGAAGTGTGAAGGTCCCGGGTTCAGGTCCCATCGCGCGGTTGTCAATCTAACGGTCTGGAGTTTTGGTAGGTTTTCTCCAGATGTAACGTGAATACGCGTTAGAACCCCTTAGAAACTTCTCCTACCAAGGTATCCCTCATCTTAGGCAGATACCCCTCGCGCAGGTTTGCCTTAATCACACACAATCTTTTAATAGTAATTTTACTGTGGGGGGCCGCATTTTATATTTTTGTCCGGGGCGGCAAAACTGTTAGGGCCGGCCCTGCTTGTCAGGATGGAACACAAACTTAATTGCTTCTAGAACTTCGTCGAATGATCAGCTGTACAAAATTCAGTAGCACAATCAGCCAGTAGCGTGTTTCTAACAGTCCGCTTTGTACAGAAGCTTACGCAAATGCTGTATTTCTCACATAAAATAAAACACTTCCACAGGCAAAATTCAGTAGAAATATACGAGGGATTTCGTAAGCAGTCCCTCAAGACTCAGCAATGAAGAATTTACACACAGCATTTAAAAACAAAACTTCATAACAAGCGAAAACACCGCTTCTATAGCGTCAATACAAAGCCTTAAACTTTCACGGACATCTGCTCTTGACGGAAGCAGAAGCAAGACTGAGAGAGAACTCCATTCCATTCTAAGTTGTTTCTACAGTTCCTGGGCGCTTGCGCCCTCTACTGCGCTCATAAGTGCTATATTAAGTGGCAGTTTGTAAACAAACATCAGTCCGAGGACTGAGAGAAGTTAGTGAAAAGGTGGAGCTATTGGTCCCGCCTTAAGGACGGGCTTCAACAGCACCAGGGGAGGGGGGAGTGCTTGTAAACAGAATTGCTTACAAACACAGAGAGGGGAGTGAGCCCGATTACGGCATCAGCTCCGCAGAATTTCCTGACAAATTTTGAGAGAAGTTTTCGTTAAGGGAAGTAAGAAAATACATTACCTTTTTTTTTTTTTTTTTTTTTTTTCTCCTGGGGAGATTGAAATTTTCTGATATTGCTCAAGAGGTTAGTTAAATTGTTTAAGAGGACGCTCAGTGATGGAACACCTAGTTCTTTTTCGATTTCCTTTGTAATTTGGGAGATTTTATGAAAGATGTTAAGTTGAGAGGGGGGAGGAGGGGAGGGGGTTTGTTTAACAACATTTGCGTAAGAATGCTTTGTAATCGTAGAGTTTTGCTTCGGGACGGGGTTATTGGGGAACATAGGACATCCTTTGTAATTAGCAGTGTGTTAGTAGTAGATAAACGAGAGTTCTGCTCATGGGGTGCCATGTTAATTGTGGGGTGCATTGTATAACTGTGTTCCCTATGCTGAGAGAGAGAGAGGGGGGCGTGGTCGGACCGGATGTGGGGAGCGGAAGTTCAAAGGGTTGATAAGAATTTTTTTTCAAATAAGGGGACTTGTAATTTTTTCAGACTTTAAGATATTTTTGAAATAAGGGTACTTGGAAAAATTTTCAGATTGTGACATATTTTTTAAAATAAGGGGACTTGGAAAAAAATTTTCAAATTTGAACGCGCAACCTACAAAAGAATTCATAGGCTAATGATTGTTGTCCATTAGGCCGAGAATCCTTCAGGTATAAAATTGTAGGTGTATTGTGTTATACTTTAGTTTTGAAAATGAATTGGGACTTTGATTAATTTTTCGATTTTTTTATTTATTAATTTTCTTTACCATTTAGTAATAGAACCAATGCAAATTGAATAAATGCTGCTTAATACATACTTCTAATGTTTAACTAATTTTTGTATACTGATTATAGCATATATTTAATAAGTAACAGTTTTCTAGAATATTAAAGTAGGATTTAGGATAGCCATACATTTTCTACAAATTTCTTCTACTGTTAGCGAAGTGAGAAAATTATACCATAGAACGATTTTAGTACCTATAGCTTTTACAAATAATGATTTAGATAGTGTATGAACTTTTTTATCTAAACATTTTTTTTTTCCTTAAGAGATTTTTAACCAACAGTTTTAATTTTAAGTTAAATAAGTAATTTTACAACAAATATTTTTTTAACCAACAGTTTTAATTTTAAGTTAAATAAGTAATTTTACAACAAATATTTTTTTAACCAACAGTTTTAATTTTAAGTTATATAATTTTACAACAAATATTTTTTTAACCAACAGTTTTAATTTTAAGTTAAATAAGTAATTTTACAACAAATATTTTTTTAACCAACAGTTTTAATTTTAAGTTATATAATTTTACAACAAATATTTTTTTAATCAAATGTTTTTAATTTATCAAGAAAAAATTTTAATCAAATGTTTTTAATTTATCAAGAAAAAATTTTAATCAAGTGTTTTTAATTTATCAAGAAAAAAAATTAATCAAGAGTTTTAATTTTTTGTATACCGTATTTTTGTTAAGTAGCCGTTTAACATTAAAGTAGAATATCAATACATTTTCTACAAATTTAATCTACTGTTAGGGAAGTGAGAAAATTATACCATAGAAAGATTTTTACAAATAA
>JAWZYV010017962.1:0-31100 GCA_038373885.1 Cheiracanthium punctorium
AGTGGAAACTTACGAGGGAAATCGCTAACAACCCCTCAAGACTCCGCAATGAAGAATTGCACACAGCACTCAAAAACAATGCTTCAAATAGAAAGCTAAATATAATTTTCTCTAGCATAATACAGCGAACACACTCAACGAATGCTCGGTGAGAAACTGATTCAAACTGGGGAACCTAACACTTTTATAATTTATGACGAACACCGTGGAAGGTTCCAGAGAGAACATGCTTGATTTTGACTGCATAACAGAAGAGTTAATAATAGGCTGTTTTGTAATGCTACTGCAGGAAAACAAACTTTAAGGTGCCATTGGAAAAATCGCGTCCACAAAAGTGAGGTCAACGAAGTTCTAGCATTAATATTTCACGAGATTTCTAGAGAAAACCCTATACAAACCAATAAGGAAACCCAAAATTCCATATCTCCTGTTCTAGTTAACCGAATATGATGCAACAAAACACAAAATTTAACTATTTGATGCATAGAATATGAATTGTAAACTACTTTAAACCCCAGAACAGTGGTTGCCCAAAAATTCATAACATTATATTCTTCACTCTCTTATCACACACATGTATATGTTACTGTGAAAGACCGAAATTGGAGAATGTCGACTTTCACCGGTGAATGTCAACACATACCAAATACGTCAGTGAAAGACCGAATATTTGCTTAGATTCTAGTACATTCGGACTACCACCGGTGTATGTCAACAAGCACAGATATGCTCTGGCGGATGTTGAAAAATAAGCCGAGGTCAACAGAAAAGCAAAAACATAGCAAAATAATTTTTCATAATCCATTAGTGTGCTGTGTTCGTCTTTTTAGTTCTTCAGAATTGAAATCTTCATTAAAAACTGCCTACTAAAACTGCTTTACAATCTTCACCAGACATATTCTATACCTCCCCTGTGTAATAAACAGTAGGGTTTGCCAATTTCTAGCCATATGTGGAAGATATTGCCAACTAGTTTCAGTTTTGGGAGCAATTTTTTTATAGCCAAACCTGGTGATAAATCATCAAAAATTGCAAACTTTGGCAACTTTCAAAATATATTCTCTCCATCCTAGTATCTGGCAACCCTATTGAAAAATGCAACCAAAAGTGTTGACATTCACAAAAAATGTCCACAAGTTAGTTACGTCAACAGAAAATACCGGAGTAAATAAAATAGTATGCAATTTCGGACGATAATTTGGCCAAGTATTTACCGCCTCACGTCATTGTTTAGATGGGTCTATGTGGCTGGATTAAAATATATATATATATATATATATATATATATATATATATATATACTAGACTAATTTAAAAATTTTGCAAACCAGCAGGGCCGATTTAGAAAATTTTTTGTCTATAAGCAGGTATCTTAAAGTACCTTCTAGTACATTGAAATTACTCTAATTTTACATGCACTGAAACATTTTAATTAGCCTATAAAGGAAAATGGGTAGGCTCATAACAATGGGTACAAGAATTAAAAGAGAGAGAGAGAAAGAGAGGGGGGGGGATAAAAAACCCTGAATGTTAACTGAGAATACTGTTCAATTCATTTTAAGAATTATACTTTCAATGTTTATCAAGGCCAAATGAGTTTAACTTCTAAAAATTTAATTAAGTGCATGTGGTTCAATAATAGTATTTTCTAAACCATTCTTTTCAAATTCTTTTTTTTTTTTTTTTTTCTGTTAATGCAACATACAATCAAGCTATTTCTTTGCTATATTCTAATCACAACTGATAACTTGGGAGCTCTGTTCCACCCAGCAATTTTCTGATATGAGCTAAAAGTCAAGGCAAATCATAAAAGAATCTGAATACTGCAAAAGGGAAAGTTCTTTCCATCAAAAAATGATAAAATAAACTTTAAAAAAAAATAATAATTAAAAGATTTAAGATTTAAAAAAATTTGTAAACTTTCTGATCGAAATTTCTAAAATCCTTTATTCAGTCATTTCCACAAACACATGCTAAATTCAGTAACTTTTTATTCCTTCTGAATGCATTTTAAAAGTTTTTGTATTTTTCACAAATTAAAGAAAAGAAGCTTTTTCCCTATATGGAGAACAGGCACTACAGTTTTTGATATTCAATAATACAGTAATACCGCAACTTACACTAGCACAGGAGTTACATGATTTTAAAATCTCTTTGATTAATTATTTTTTTCTTACTTCTAAAATAACTTTGGTTTATGATTTCAATAATTTAATTTGTTATATATATGTATTATCTAAGATTTTTATAAAAATTTTTTCAAAACTATTGTTTTCTTTAGTTTCAGGCCCAATTAAAAATAACTTGTATGTACATATTTATATATGAAATTATATCACAATTTATGCGATTACCGCTCAGAACCACCTTTTGTTTAAGTTCAGGGTTTACTGTACTTAATATTTATCATTCGTGAAGTTTATATCATTGTTTGAAAAAGGAGGATACCAACTGAATTTCTTTTAATTGTGTGTCAATATTTAATAAATACAGGGATGTGATGTCAATCACATATTTTTTGGTAAAAAAGAAAAAAAAAATCCCATTTTTTAAAGTTAAGTACCGGGTTTTCCAAAAAGAATACAGCAATTTAAAAATGGCTATTTAACTGAAAGAAAATTGTTGAAAATAATTACACAGACTGTAAAAGGAATTTTAAAATTTGTTTCTATGATTTATAAATGTTCTTTGTGACTCCCTTTGGTAACACGGACTACAACTAAGCAGTAGTCAATTTTACACTGTACATTCTGAAGTATATCTGGCGTTACCAATGCAGGCTGATGTGTTCTGCACTTGACCACCAAGATCAACAAACTTGACACCCTGCAGTCTTTTTTTCAATAAGGTTATGTGAAAGACCCTGTGTACGTGCTTCTTTTGCTGAAAACAATTCATGAAATCGAAATGCATATTTCTAATGCACTTGCACTGATGACTACAGATATGCTTCAGAGTATGGTGTGAAATTATTACCATTTACAAGTTACAAAGGGAAGTCTCACAGAACATTTATAAAATATGTAAACAAAATTTTAAACTTCCAATTACATTCTCTGTAATTCTTATTGATGAATTTTTTTCAATTAAATAGTTATTTGCAATAACTATATTCATTTTGAATATCCAGTATTTCTTTAAATCATTTTAGCTTTTGCAAGCTTTTTTTTTTTCCTCCCTTCTAATTCTTACTTTACAACTACTATGTCATCTAAAGAAAAAGTTATAATTCTTTATTGGTTTAAATATGAAGCCTTCGGCATGTAAAATATTTGATGCCTTACTTCTATTCTTCCGGGTAACATTTTTTCTTAAATCTGAAAATTTTACTGTTAGTTAAGTGAAATAGGATGTGATTTACTGTTGCAGGATTGAAAAGGTAGCCAAAAAGATGTAAGCGTCAGTGGTGTAGTCAAAGGGGGACACCGTCCCCCTACTTTTTCACTTCCGCCCATACGTCCCCACACTTTTTATTCTCAGGGGGGACGCTCATTTACAAGTTTTTTTTTTTTTAAATTCTGTGAAGAAATTAAAATTTTCATTTTGTTCGCGCGAGAGCAAGTACATCGGTATAAAAATCAAAAGGAAACTATTCACTGTTTGAATAGACTTTACAAATGGGATTGTAAGGTTTTCTTAAACACTTCAGTAGTGAAAACATATCCATAAGAATAGAACAGATTATAATCTTTCTGAACCCACTCTTAGTAAAAAATGCCTTTCCGAATGGCCGAAAAAGTGACAAAAATCGGGGTAGCGAATAGTCACGTACCAATCCAAAAGAAAATCTGTCCCTTTAACATTGGATTGTTGCCTCACCATGGCACAGTGGTTTTGTTACTGGAAATGGTAGACCGGCGAAGTCTGAAAGTCCCGGGTGCGGATCCCATTGCCCATCCGTCGACCTAACCGTTCGGAGTTTTCCCGTGTTCCTCTCCAAAACTTTGCGTAAATATGGGTTAGAACCCCTTAGAAAGACCCCCCACAGAGGGCACCCCCTCTTGTATTGTCTTTCTGATGAAAATTTATAAGCGGGTTTCGAGTCGAGCACACAATAACAACAACATTGGATTGTTGACAAATGTAAATGGAAAAAATTAAGTAGCTTGCATCGCACGTCCGTAACAGTTCGGAGTTTTTAGCGGTTTTCTCCGAAACTTAGCATGAATACGAGTTAGGACTCTTTAGAAAGACCCCAAAGGGGGGCACCCCCCCTCCTTGTGCTGTTCTTTAGACGAGGATTTATAAGAGGGCTTCGAGCCAAACACACAAATTCGATTACATGTTCACAACAAATTAAGTAGCTTACACGGTTGATCAAAAAAACTTAGTTTAGATTATTAACAAGTAATCAATATTTTAACAATGAGTTCATTTTAATTAATTAATAAACAAATGATGGTTAAATTAGTTTTATTGGTTGTTTAAGGAATAATTACATTTAATGAATCCGGTAAGTTTAGGTTAAATTTCGTCCAAAATGAGCATCCCCCCACTTTCTTTCTTAGGACTACAACACTGGTAAGCGTTCTTGAAACGTAAATTTTATAAGGACAGCTCTAGAGTCGAAGCAGTGGACTTGTTCCACACCTTCGGCAGACTGTGGCTGTAAATAGAGTTATAATGTTCAATCGCTAGTGTTTTTTAAGTGAAGAGTGGTATAAGGATTGCACTATAACAGACAAGAAGTTAGTCAAGTTACTGTGTAAGGAAAAATTTTGAGGATTTAATTCAAAAGGTTTGTTTTTCTCTTCAGGCACATTGTTAATGATTAATCTTCCTTATTACAACACCATACCAGTTCCTTAGCAAAAATTTACACATTTAAAAATTTTTCACAAAATCTCAAAATTTAAACAAAATTAGAAAACAATTTCATACCTATAATTTAAATTACATATTTATTATATCAAGTCACAAATTTAATTTCATTTGCTTTAGTCATAGGCAGCTCGTATGGGGGGGGAGGGGGGCAAAGGGGAACAACTGATCCCCCACTTTCAAAAGTAAAGGAGCCTTGTCTCTCCTCACTTTTTAAAGTTTGAAAGAAATGGTTCATAGAAAAATGATGGAGGGAAACCCAGCACACAAACCAAGAGAAGAAAAGGAGTAGGAGCTAGCAAGAGTTCCCCTCTGGAGGTCATTTAATTAATAGTGACATTAAAATCCAATAATATATCCCAATTTTACAATTAAAAAAATCAGCTTTAACCCCTACCCCCACCCACCTATACACTGGCATCTATTTTGACCACCCACGTTTTTGGTGCACCAGCCGCCTATGGCTTTACTTGTTATTATGTGATGGGAGAACAAAAGTTTATGCTTTTTGAAACAATTTTTGTAAAATCTCGAAATCTAATCAAAAATTTTAAAAAACTCAATGCCTATAGTTTAAGTTGAGTGACCACCAAGCATGTCAACAAATTTCATTTTGTATGCTTTTTTCAGTCATAATTAAATGCCAAATTTTCTTTCTATTCTAAAAAAAAGTAAGGACCGCTGTCAATAGCTTGTTTGGCTATCTTCTCCTAAACCGAGGGGATTTGAATTTCGAGAAACATGTCCACGGATTTGGAAAATTCCGAGGAATCTGATAAGCTGACTTAAATTTCGAAAATCGAATTATTTTAGAAGATATTAATAAAAAACTGAAAAAAATAAAACATAATGGTTGCCAGATTTGACATAAAATCATTCATTCCTTTGCAACAAAGCCTTTCCAAGTATGTAGAATCGCATGAAATTGACAAATATGAAATAGAATTATACCCTTTTTACGCCAAATTAAAAAGTATGTGAAATAAATAACTCAAAATGTGTAACACAAAGCTGACAATTTTCAAATAGTAAGTTTGCTTACACAACAGGAGTTTGGAATTAGTGATTATTCGTTTTTCCAAAACAGAATAACTAATTGTAACTGATTTTAAAAGCGCCATCTTGGCATTAGGAATGATCTGGCAAAATAGTATCTTTCCAAGCAGGGTGAATTTAAGCTTTGAGTTCCAGAATGCTGGAACCCAGTATCTTGAAAATGAAAAATAATTAAAGTGCAGATTATTTTAAAGGTGGTTCGGTCCAGCTGGAGTATTTGCTACCAGTAGACATATTTGGTGGTGTTAACTACGCCTATTTGCCAGCGCGGAGAGATGATATAATTCGTGGTGCTAAATATGCCAATCTGAAAAGGATTATGTATATGAAAATAAAGATAACGGTTTTTTGGGAACCTTGCATGAGAAAAAATTATAGGTTGTGAGCATGTGTAAATCGCCAAATAATGAAAAGTCGACATTGGTAGCAAGCTATCCTAGTTGTTCCGTAGTTTTTATCAAACAAAACATGTGAAGTAGTGCTGTTTTCTTAGAGCTAATTATTAACTATACATATACGCAAGTCGCCAAATAATGAAAAATCGCCATGGGTGGCAAATACGCAAGGTGTCCAATAGCTTTTACATAGTTAAAAATACAGCTGAAACAGATGTTCTGATTTTATTACACTTTAACTCCTAATTAATGTAACTTTTTAGTGGCAACATTAAATGATTCTGTTTCTGAGGAATGCAAATAATTCTTCCAGCGATGCGGAGTCCGCACTCCAGGTGGAGTATAACCCAGGACCCGTAGAACATGGATTCCTATAACAAAATATCTACCGTGATATGGGCGGGGGGTCTACTGTAGTGTGAAGTTTAAATTATGTACCAATGAACATGCAAGAACCAAGTAACGTGTAGCTCAGTAACATTCTATCTGATCCAATCTTTGGGTTTTTTCTGTTGAAATTATGTCTTTTTTACGAATACGCCTTATCAGGGGCCGAATGATTCATATGAAAAGCAAGCGTAGCGAGTCTAGAGGCCTTGGACCTAGTATTTTAAAAAATCTAAAAGCATAAATTACAACCTATCTAAAAAAATTTTACAAGATATCGCTGGTATTTTTATAATATTTTATTTCGCTGGTAATTTTACAAGATATTGCTGGTATTTTTATTACCATTGATATCTTGTAAAATTGTTAAAAGCAATAGTTTTAGACCAAAAGCATAGAAGTTGACAAGTATGAAACTGTCTAGAGATGTAAACTTATAGAAGCACAGAAGATGGGTATAAAAGCAAAACAAGCAAATTTTACGACTCATAATTTCAAATACATGATATATTTGTTTATACATTAATAAAAAACAATAAAAAAAACTTACTTGATTCGCTCTGGTTTCTTTACATCACCCAACTAAAAAAGAAAAAATAAATGTAGTTATAAATTTATGCTGCACATTAAACATACAAAAAATAAAAGTAAAATAATTACATACTGGTATAATTATATATATATATATCATTATAGATTGTTTAAATTAGAACATAGTATCCAGGATTTTTATTGAAACAAGAAGTTTTTTCCTATACACATATGATGGCAAGATCCAGAAAATCTTTGACTTTTAAGGATTTCTTCAAAAATCTGACTGTTAATTTTTAATGAAGTATAAAAAATAAAACTGCTCATTTAAATACCTATTTAATAATTAATACAAGAATCTCAATAACTTTTTTTTTAATAAGGAAATGAGCTTTTCTCCAGATGCAATCAAACTAAATGAATTATATTGTAAGAATACATCTACTATCTTGCACTGCTCTTACAATATAGATGAGTTGTTAAAAAAAAAAAAAAAAGTTTTCCAACCAGAAGACCAGTTGAGTCAATCTTGATCTCAACTAGTCTATAAAAAATTAATAAGCTGTGCATCTACTGTGTAATGTTTACTTTAAATATGCTATAAAATAATTTTATAGTAAATGACTCCATATAAACATTCTTGGCAAAAATGGTTAATGGGGTTAATAAATTAAATACCAGAGGAATTTTTCTTGAATAAGGTATCACAACCGTTCTCTCCTTCTACATTTTTTATTTCGATAATAAGCATTTCTGGAGTATATAATAAGCATTTTTCTTTTCTGGAATAAGTGTTATCCTCATCATTTATCAGAAGTAAAATCTGACAGCTCAGTTCCCTTGATATTCTTTTCATAAAGGGGAGTGACCTTAAGGTACATATTAACTGAATAACCATACATATGCAATGGTGGGTAAATATATTTTATTTGTTTTTCAAAAACTCTGCTTAAAGCTTGGCACGTATGCATTTATGTTTAAACATCCAATAAAATCTTATTTAATAAAAACAAATGTAGCAGATGGTAAATGTAATGTTCAAATTTCTACCAAAAGAGGCAGAGAAGATTAAACAAGAAAGGTTTTCTATTGAGAAACAGGGCAATTTTTTCAACATTCAGCTGGATTTTTTTCTGTACAGCTAATGTTCTTTAAAGGGCATGCTCTTCACCCTTCCTTATATGTATTTATATAATAAAAATAAATTTTGAACTAAGTAATTTAGAAAAATATTGCTAAATAGTAGTTCTAAGTTCAGTTATAGTGATTTATATTTCATCATTAAAATATAATTATAGACAAATGCTATTTTTAAAGGGCCAGATTCAAATATATTTATTTTTATACTCAGCCTTCTAATACTTTAACAGATATTAGTATTAGTAATTTAAGCAAAAGTTTTTGAATAATTTCTATGGTGTTTCTACTGGAAACACCTCTACTAGATTTAAAATAGGGATAGGGTCATAGGGCATTTTCTAAAAGATGTAAGTGAAAAATGTTGTTTCAATCAATCAATAAAAAGCATTTTTTTAATTGCACTCTTGCTAGAAAATTTAATTTTTAATGGATATTCAGTTGAATGTTCCTAATTGAGAACATCAACCTAAAAGGTAAAGAAACAATAACTATAATAAAAATAGAATTAATATATATTCAGTTTGGTTTAACAGTTTTTCAAAGCTGATACATTTCCATTTCTTTTGATATGCTCCCAGTAAAATTAGTAAAACAAAATAACTCACCGTGCCAAATTTATACTCAGACTTTTCTTCATACTTCAAAGGCATGCTTTCATCACTTAAAGCGTTCTTAGCTCCTTTATGTTCATTTGAATCTGAAAAATAAATAAGGATTAAGATAGATCTTTAAACAAGTTTATATTCAAGCACATTTAATTCAAACAATAATTTCGCGTGAATCTGCAAGTTAACCAACTGTTATTTTTGTGTACTAAAGCTATTTTCTACTGAAATTAACCCTTTGAGGTGCAACCCTTTCTCAATGCTGAAAAAAGGGCAGCCGTTGCCATAGCTCGACTTAACTACCAGCAAGATGGCGGACGGTCGAAACGTTCATCGCGTGCCACAGATCTAGAGACCCTTATTTTGATGACAGCTGACTGTGCTCGTGCATGGCAACGGCTGCCCTTTTTTCGCATTGGGCAATCGATCCAGCTGTTCTCGCGTTCTTCCATTTTTCAGCAGATGTCAGTGCTGTTAAAAATAATCGAATCGTGACCATTTTTTTACGGGAAATGATGTGCTAAAAAGTAAAGGATTCTCGTGGAGCTATGTCACCCAAAACTATTTTTACTAAAATCAAATCTATTCTTCGTGACTGGCAACAGTCAAAACGTCAGAGTTGGGTGTTCCCAGAGTGGGATCACTGCGCCTTAAAGGGTTAAATTAATCTACTTGAAATTCAAAAAGTTATTCACTTTAAGGAAATAGAATCAAAAGTAAATAAGAATATAACATATAAGTCATCAAAAGATATAAAAATACAAGCAGAAAGGGAGGTCAGTAAATTGCTTTGGAGTAAAAATTTTGACACACAAACACACACATACATAAATCAATTGTTTAGGGACACCAAAATCTTATGCTAAAGGTATATGAATTTCTTAATCTTGTTTTAGTCAAGCCAATAAGAGCTACACTCCATTAATTCAAGGTCAGACCATGGAGGTATATTCTGTGCAGGGGAAGCTTCCGTGGTTGAAAGCCACAATTTTGGCATCTAAATTTCAATAGAGGGTGCCCTGTGATGTAGAGAGTTCAACTCCGAGGATCCAGATTGGTCCGGATCGGCGCAAAAAACGAAAGCAATAGAAAGCTTTCGACGACACATCTCTCAGGCAAAAGAAAAACATCAACATCCAATGTTCTAATAAATTCCATTTCAGGAAAGATAAATAACTATCGAGTTTTTAAAAAATTATATGTTATAGTTGATGTTTCAAGAAGAAAAATTATTTAAAATGGATTTAAGCGCGCTTTGATAACATTGATTTTCCCTTCCCTACTGGACCTTCTTAGCGTAGAGCTCCATCTATTGGATGAGAAATTTATGTGCCGAAAATCTAACATTAGCTTCCCCTTCACAGAATATACCTCTGTGGGTCAGACTTATTTCTCTTAGTCTCCATTACCATTGTGCCAACAGTCATGTACACTAAAATCTGTTTTTATGTGGACTTTTTTTGTGCAATATGAAAATTTCAATCAAATTGGCAATCATTTCAACAATTGATGAAGTTATCAATAAAAAAAAATTAGTAGGTTTGATCTGCCATTTAGATTTTTCGATTTTTGATATGTATTCCATCAAATTACATATGTATTGAATTTAACAATCACATAATTTAATCGTTGAATGCACAAGACTTCCCATATAAATAAATGAAATATGCTTTGGTTTCTTGATAATGAAATAGTTGGTAACTAGTCTCATGCTTTGATTTGTTTGTTTTAACAAGTAGGTAAAAGAAGTTTACTTAAAGGGAGCAAGAGTTGCTTTTTACTTCCTTGTACAGAGTATAAGGAAGTAATATGATTCTGAAAAATTTCGGTGGGCAAATTTTGACGAAAAAAACTATTTTGACACCTCTAAATTTACTTATAAGAATTTTTTTTATGCATATCATTATACGCTAGCATTCACGTTCATATAAATACATCTTCAAGTCCTTTTGACTGATAACGAGTCTATTTTGACCAGTTTTTCCATGCTGTCTGTACGTATGTAACTCACATATCTCAAAAACTATTGGTTGCAGAATGTTCAAACTTTATATTTAGGATTGTTGTAACATGTAGTTGTGCACCTCTCTTTTTGGCCCCAATCGACTGGATAGTTTATCTAAAGATTCTAAATACATTATACTCTATGGGCCGAAATTCATTAAAGTTTATATTTTAGAGGTATTAGGCTATTTCAAACGACTCAGAAGTGATATATGCTGTAAAGGGTTACGAAATGAATTTCTCCATAAAAAAAGATGGCATAATCATTCATAGTTCTGCTACAGGAACACTAAAAAAGATTTCCAATACTTTATGGCCAATGGTAATTTTAGGGACATTCATCCATTTCAAGCACAATACCATCCTAACAGACAGTTAGGTAATGGTCCGACCACAGTAACACGCTTCCCTCAAGAATTATGTCAAAAGTCGACAAGCTTGGCGACTTTTGTACGGGTGTATGTATTTAACTCTCAAATTTCAAAAACTATTAGTCGTAGAATGTTGAAATTTCATATATAAGATTGTTGTAACATCTAGTTGTGCATCTCGATTTTTGGTTCCAATCTACAGGAGAGTTTATTTACAGGACCACCCAAAAGAATTTCAATACATTAATGTCTATGGACATCTTCAATATATTACATCTGTGTCAGTCATTACATGGTCCATGCCCAAAATCTCGTCATTTGTCGTCAACCTTGATGAGTTTTGCCAAAATTATAGCCAAATTTGGTGACAGTAAGTCATTTGGTCTACGAACAAAATATCTCCATTTGTCATTGTCCTCGGCACCTTTTGCCAAAATATTGCCAAATTTGGCAACAGTCATTGTTTGGTCCATGCCCAAAATCTCACCATTTGTCGAGTTTTGCCAAAATATTGCCAAATTTCGCACTAAAAATTATTTTGTATTTCGCATAACTCCTAACACTTTTAACAAGTAGAATTTTTAAATTTTTTATTTAGAACTATGGTAACATCTAACTATGCATCTCTTTTGATTGCAAACAACTGGGTAATTTATTTATAGGATCAGACGAATGACTTTTAACACATTAAAGTGTATGGTTACATTCTAGTCATTGAAAGTCTGTAGTCAATGACTACTTTGGCTATCCCCAAAATCTTGCAAAGTATCATTTGATGAGATATCACCAAATTAAGTGTCAGAAGCAAATCTCTCAAATTGAACCTAGCTTGGTGATATCAGAAATATTTAGCTAGCAATTGCTTAGCATTAGTATTATCGTAGTATTTTATCTCTTTCAAACAAAATAAGTTTAGATGAAGTGCGCTGAAAATATTTTTGATTTAATAGACGTGCAAGGAAGTCATGTGTTGTGGTTTACGAAAATTTACAATACTTGAAAGTATTTAATTTAAAGATGAAAGTACATATTTTGTATACAAGTATTGTTTACAGTGAAGAGATACGTTATAGCAAACTAGCTATGCAGTCTTGAAAAAGTCAGCTCATGAAAAGTCAGTAATGATCAGCTGACTTTTTCAAGTCAGCTGATCATTACTTCCATTCGTACAAGAATGAGGCTTATTTTCAAAACTAGTAATGCACAAAGTATGAGATTTAATAGAATATTTGTCTGGATAAATACGAGCAATCTTTCAAACATGATAAAGGACACAAATGTCTCTCTTATTTATATTCTTGGTTCAATCTGCTTTAACAAAACTGGTTTGAAAAGATAGCATATGTTTCTATAGCTAGGAAACTGGTTCTGCAGAAAGTTAGCATGAACTAGTGAATCAAAGTAAAATATGGCAGAAAGATAGAAGAAAAATTTAAAGAAATAAAATAGTATCCCCCCCCCCTGCCCAACCCCTGAAAAAAAGTGCCTCTAAATATAGTCTAATTTAAAACTAAGCACAAGCACATCCTGTTACAGCAACAAAATATTTACAGTAGAATAAAAAGCATAGAGATCAGATAACTAAAAGTATCTTACTTCTTTTGGGTACTCCTCTATTTTCTGGAGAAACTTTCAAACTGGGGCTAACTTTTTGCTTTCTGTCTCTTCCTTTATTTTTATCATCAGATGAAACAAATTTATCGCTAAATCTTCCTTGAGTTCTAAGTTGCTTTCTCACGTCCTCACTCATATCTATCAATAGAAAAATAATACTTAGGAAATTCTCCCTCTCTGCATGGATTAAAGCATTACAGTTTGAAAAAAGTGCTTTTAAAGAAATGCTTTGTATCTTAAAGAACTTACTAGATACCTGTCAAAATTTGACGATTCTACGAAATAAGAGCAAAGTCTCATTGAAATAGCAGAATATTTTACAAAATATAATATCTAAAAATGGGGAGTAATACCGTAATCGGGGGCAGGTTGAGTTGGCAACTTTTTTTTTGTCGCCAACGTCTAACCTTGGTGACTTTTTGTTCTTGACAAACAAAAAGGAAATATACGTAGATACATAGGGATCAAAATCCCAAAACTACAAAACACTTATTGAAATACCTTATTAAAACATACACATATTTCAAATGCAATAAAAAATAAAATAAACACAAACTAAACACTACACACATCCACGTTAATTAAACACACAAAACTTACACTACTAAAATCAGGATAAAATCAAAACTCATTACAAACAACTCAAAAATCCTCATCTATTGATTCACATTAAATTAAAAAATGTACGTTAATTCAGCATACAAAAATGTACGATAGCAATCCCAGGTATCGAATAAAATCTTTCATGTTTTTTATAACCCTAAAAGTTTCCATCTATCCTTCCTAATTCACCAAAAATAACACAAAATGGTAAAACATTTATATAAATACTCAACCAAAAAATAATAAAAATCCTCAATGTCAAACCAATACAGTACTGCAAGAAATAAGCATTTAAATAAACAAAAGCGCATACATACGCATGCGCAGATTGATGATGCATGGTTTGACGTGCTGAAGCTGGGAGTGAGCTCACCAGTTCTGAAGATGGCAGCTGCCTAGTGCTGTCAAAAGCGCTAATGGTTTGTTCTAACCTTTTAATGGAGTTTTAAGGCTTTTAATTATGTTTTTAAATCTAAAGTATTAGAGTTTATTGATAATAACCAATCATTATTTTGATTGCAAATTACAATTAATTTACTAACCAGAAAATATTTATATTGTAATTGTGGTTTATACTAGAGTAGTATTAGGACGCGATTCAAGTGAAACGTGCGCGATCGAGTTCGAATCAAGGGTTTTGGCAAAATTCTTCCAATGAACAAACCTGTAGCGCTGTCACGCAGAATTGGCAAGTTTTTGACACTAAGTGTTGAATACTTTTTTAAAAGGGAAAAGGAAAAAAAAAGCAAAAAATTTTGGAATAATAGAAAAAGTAAAATTTGGCACCCCTTGTCTGAAACAGAGGCATTGGCAGCCACCTACTTTGTACTAACCCGGTTTCCATCAGAGGGAAATGTACGATGGTGCCTGCATGACTCATGACACTTTCTCACTGCAAGCTTAGCTCTTATCATTGCATTTTACTTTTTAGCACTTGCACAGCCAATGAAAGTACACAGTTTTTTTAAGACAAGCATGTAGTTTATCGAGCAACAAAAAAAAAAAAAAAAAAAAAAAAAAGGAAAATGAAAGGCATGACTATTTGATTGGCAATAAAGTTCGGTAGTTATTTATGGATAAGCATTAATCTGTATTATGTACATGGTATTATATATGTGGCTTACTTTAAATTTAAAGGGTACTACCGACATTGATCCTACTATCCTACATTGATTGAAAAGAGGTTAAAAGAGAAAAAATGTTGATTTTTTAGGGGGGGGGGTAAATCATGTCCTGGGGCCGAAAAATTATTTTAATTACATTAAATTTCTTTTTTAAGAACACCTTGGATACTTCCCACCGACAGTAACTTTTCATTTTCTGGTGATGTCTGGCAGATACAATAGATAATTATTTCTCGTTAATGCTGCAATTAAAACTTTTCTCATGTATAATCCTAGGCAGATTGGCGTATTTAGACTCGCGAAAATTTTCGTCTAGTGGTGGTATCAAATAAATATCCAAGCTATGCTCCTTTTTAATAATAGCTGTTTGATTGTTTAGGTGGCTAAGCACAAATTTGTAAGCTATTAATTAAAATGTATTTCAAGTATTAATTAAAATGTTATTTCATCGGTAAATACATCGATTCCACATATACAACACACGATAAAAATTACACAGAAGAACTTAAAAATATTTACCTATATATCTTGAGATATTGTTATAGATAGCTGTAAATATATACACGTGTACTATTTATTTATTAAGTTGCAATCACAGATCTAATTATCCGCTTACTGACTGTGAACATAAACCACATTAACCAAAACACTAAAGCATATGATGTAATAGTAACAGTGTTGCCAATCCAGAATCTCGTTTTTACCCTCATGTTTATCTGAAAATACCCTCAATTACCCTCAGCCTTAACGATAGTGGCGCCATCTATTGGTACATATAATAAATTATGATCAGAATACTAAGTTTTCTTTATTGATTAGCAAATTACACAAACTTTTTCCTTTGTTTCAAGAAAAACAGAATAAAAATGCACTATATAAAAAAATCTTGAAAATTTGAAAATAAAATTTTAATTTTAATGTATATAAAATTTGATCCACATCTTTAGCTGAATTCTTAAAATTATTTCCTCCGTACGTGCAGAAATTATCTTATCAAAATTATTCCTGTAAAAAAAAAAAAAAAAGTCTACAAAAATTTCTAATATTTCCACGTTAATTGTGCACCCCCTTCCCGGCGCCCTTGGTATTAGAATGCATAGTCAGGGTCCGCCATACTATGTAAGAAAACTAGGCGAATGCGTAGGGCGGCACACCGAGAAGGGCGTTCTAGCCAGGGGCGGACTTTTTTTAGTCCCGCTTACGGGTGGAAAAAAGCTATTTGCCTTATCTTTCAGTCAGAAAATTCAGCATGGGTCAAATACAATTTTGGCCGTTTCCAGTCATACTCCTCAGCCAGTCCACATCCTCCGCGACCTCGAGAAATTCGTGTCGTTTTGAAAAATACCCTCCCCCATCTTCCCATTTCCGGAAAAATCCTTAACACTCAAATTTATGGGCCTCTACGCCTCTGGTACTATATATATATGTATATAACATGTAGCTCAAACGGGCGTGAGAAATTCGAAATAGGACTAATCTCCGGCCCAGATATTTTTTCCTCTCAATTCAAGAAAAGTCATTTCTATTCAACCCCCCGCCCCCCTCGTAAACCAAAGAGACACCTGAAACCTTCAACGAAGCACTTATCTTTATCAGCCGCCCGCATCTCCCCGAACTCTCCTTGACAACGTCATAAATTCGATCCCATCCCCTGATCTCCCCTTTTTGTATACAAGGGCGCGAACGTATATGTGTGTGTTGGAGAGGGGGGGGGGGGAGTAAAACAGGGAAAAGTGAAAATAACATGTGAAACACAGATTTCCATCATGTATGTTCGACTGGTTATCAAAAAACTACAAAATCAAAAATTTCAAAAACTCAAACTGTAATCACCCTCAAATACCCAGTTTTTTAAATTACCCTCACAAATACCCTCAAGCTCAAGAAATACCCTTTTTTCGGGTAAATACCCGCAATCTGGCAACACTGAATAGTAATGTTGAAAAACAAGCAACTGTTTAGTTGTTTATGTGCTGTTATAGGCTGCATTCGTAAACAAGGAGGATAGAACTGAACAGGAGACTCCATAAGCGAAAAGTTTTGAAGCCATCCGCTGGCAACACTCCTCCGCTGCTTTTCCCCCACAGTCTACCACAAACATTGCTCTTCAGCGTTGCATTCTATGGTAGAAGCGCCTTCTTTTTTGTACTTTTGAGCACTTTTATAAATTGTTAAAGTTTTTTTTTTTTTTTTTAAGGTACGTTTCCTACAGGTAAGGCAACCATATTTCCAAACAGTTTTTTTGGGACAAATCAAGCATTGTCATCCAATCCAAGGAAAACTTGGGGACACTAGAAAATATTTTTGGGGACTTATTCGAGGACACAACATATTACCATGAATACCCATACTTTAATCTTGACTAATTTTGATACTTAAAAATGAACTCTAATAGCTCTTTATATCAATTGTGAATTCATATTTCTAATAAATTAATGGAAGTATTTCATTCATTTATAAATATTTATTTAAACCAGAATTATGATCAGGGGCCGTACATGCTTCAAAAGAAAAAAAAATCAAAGGGCTTTTCAAGAACTATTCGAAACCATGTATTTCAAGGACTTAAAATACAAAAATTAATATACTATGGGAAAAGATGCTTTTGTGGAGCTACATTTAAAAAAAAATCGCCCCCACGTGGAAGCTTGTGAACGTCATTTCCATACTTTTCTACAGGTAGTATGTGACTGAAAGCACTTCTACTGAGGTAATGTGAATTTTTGATATTCCATTTTGGAGGTTTTTATTAGAAGAAATTTTGGGGATGGCTTCTAAGGATGCTGTGAGTTTCAGGGGTCGTACATGCTTCAAAAGAAAAAAAAAAATCAAAGGGTTTTTCAAGAACTATTCAAAAACATGTATTTCAAGGACTTAAAATACAGAAATTAATATACTATGGGAAAAGATGCTTTTATGGAGCTGCATTAAAAAAAAATACTTCATAATAAAAACTGAAATATTTAAAAAATAAAATTAAAGCAGATTATGCAAATTCTTTTCTCATTCAATCATGTAAAATCACTCTAATGGAAATTCTTTTCCTTTTCAAATCACTGAATTTGTGTGATGATTCTTTAGTTTTGCATTCAAATTTTCAGATGCATTCAAAATCGATAAATTTATAAAAATAATTCGAAATAAGTAATTTATGTGCTTTGTAACTGTATTAGAGATGTGAATTATTTAAGGTAAAGTATTCATTTATCTAAAGGATGCAAAGAGATTGAAATTGAGTTGGCACTATGAAAAATTGGAAAAGTACACCAAAACATCGTATTTCTGTAACAAACTTGAAAATCATAACAAATACGATTTAATCGGAATAGTTGACAGCTATGCAAAATGAATTGCAATTTATTAACTAAATTATTTTTAAATTTTTCCTACCAGGTATGCGGTTGTTAATCTAACGGTCTGGAGTTTTGGAAAATTTTCTCCATAAGTAACGTGAATACGCTTTAGACCCTCTAAAAATCTTCTCCGCCAAGCCTGAAATTTCTTTTTCATTCATTTTCAGAATAAAATGCACACATAATCAGTACTTTTCGTAATTCCCACGTGTGTACGTATAAACTTAGTATTACATTGCTTGAGTTGTGTAAACTTAAATTCAACTTCAAAAATTTGCTTGAGAAATATGAGAAAATATAAAACATTAAAATACATATAGGACAAACTATTCAATTATAAAATTATATAACATAACAGTGGTAAAACTTGAAATATCTAATTTTTAACGAAAATACTTCAAATAATTTCATTCAGCTTTTACATTCCTAGCATATTTTCAGATAAATAATGAGTATTCATTTATGAAATAGCATTTTTTAGAATAATTTCAGATGCATTATTTCAAATCAAATACGCTCAGGATCATCAACATTAGAGGGCCAAGAACTGAGCTAGCAAACCTGATGAATAAAATTGGGAAAAGTTTAAATTCCGAATATACACTTTTAAAAGCATGAGAAAATAACGAAAAATCACATGTGGATTAAAATAAGATTAAAAAGACCGAGATCAGGTTGGCACGTCGGAAATGATAGTAAATGAATAAAATTATTAAAAAGCTAATAAAATTAATAAATATACACTTACCAGATTTAGATGGCATTGCATTGATTTTAATTTGATATCTCACTACCAAAATATTTTACCACGTGGAAGGAGCTAATAAGTAGGCTGTCACTCTCAAGCACAAGTCGAAATAAATAGAAGCGGATAGCCCGAGGGAAGGCTCCTAATGCTAAAAGACTCATATCAGCAGGGGGCGCTGAAAGTCGTAGGGAAAAGAATTTTTTCCCTCTATTCGAGGGAAAAACCTTACGTGATCGGATTCCCGCCAATCCATCCCGTTCCCCGTACTGCTTTTCACAGGACAATGCGCCGAATATTTTGGATTACTGGAATTTCAATATAATTGTTTTAGATTTCAGGTATGATGCTTTAATAATTTTAATATTATATCGATGTATTTAATATAAGAGTGTAACCGATGTTTTAGTATAAATATTTGTTTTAATATTCATTACAAAATCAGTTTCCCACAGGCCCGGACTGGGAGGGTGGGGCCCGCCCGTCTCAAGAGAAAGGGGGCCCGGGTTATTGTGTAACCGATAAATATTAGGATATGTTAACTTTCGGGGTATGGGGGAGGAATGGTGCTATTATTAATTAACTATGATTGATAATTAATGCATTAACAAAATATTGATCTATTAATTAATATGCGTCATTCATATTAATTAATCCCTTGCTCATTCGGGAACCATCTCTCAAAAATTTCTGAGAACTACATTTAAAAGAAAGTGTTTGGAAGCCTTCTAGGGCGCAATTTCAGCTACAAAATATTTTGCAAGTGTCAAACTTCTTTTAAGTGCTATCACTATAGCACTCTTTTTTTTTTTTTCTTTCTTTTTTCTGTTTGGGAGCCCGCCCTCAGCAGGGAGGGCCCGCCGAGGGTGGGGGCCCACCCGTCTGCAGACAGTCGGACACACTGGCCAGTCCGAGCCTGGTTTCCCATGTGCTATGGAACAAAGCATTGCTTGATTTGCTAATGATTTAGATTTCAGATTGATTGTTTAAATGTAAGTGTGTAATCGTTTTATTTGGTTTAATATTCTCTATAGAATCAGTTTACCATGTGCTATTGAACAAAGCACTGGTTGGTTTGCGGATGCTTTTGATTACAGGATGGATGCTTTCAGGGGCGTAGCCAAGGTGGGTCACAACCCCCACCCCCCCATCAGGAATTTTTTGCCATACAAAGTGTATATTCTTCACTCCCTTATTACACACATGTATGCATGCATGGGAGTAAAGTAGACAACAGGGAGCGTGTTATCAATATCGACCGCCTCAAGCCTGCTTTTCTCTGGGCTCCAGAACTCTCAGATCCTTCCAGGGAGCAGGTTATAGTTCCTGAAAAACATACACCCCGAGGAACTCCTGATATGGACAAAAATACTTCAGACTGTGGTGTGGATTTACCCGGGACGGTTCTAGTGCCTGAGACTCTCGCCACTCCACCTCCAGCTGTAACCACACGCTCGGGCCGAAGAGTCCGTTTTAATCCAAAGTATTTGTAAAATTTTCGTTGTCACTGGAGGGGGAGTACTGTGATGGCGCTAGTAATGCTACCCCAAAAAGAACTTTAACTTTAACTTCAACCTTAAGCAGGAGACATCTCTGTTCTGGAGATTTACTCTCTCTCACGTTTTTTCACCGACCTGTTAGGTCGCCTCTCCGCAGGCCAAGTTAAAACAAGTTTTATGTAACTCCTATTTCATCTTAGCTTAAATGAAAAAGGTACTTTCATATTATTACGTTACTGTTGATTAGAACAGGTTAGTTATATCGGCAATCAATAGTCAAATATTTTTCGTATTAAAAAGTCCACCCGTTTCCATACAGCAATATTGCGCGATTGTCAAAAGAGCATGTCAACTTCGAACAGAAATTTCTACGAGCATGGACTCTGCAAGGGTTGGCCTGGTGGACTCATGGGTCCAGGGCCAGGCCCTATGGGGGAAGGGGGCGAGTCCAGTCCTACGCAGTAGGACTGGACTCGCCCCCTTATTTTTCGTTTTTCGTTTTATAACTTATACGAACTAGAAAAAATATTTTGAATATATTTTTTATCAAACGGAATTTTAGAAAACTGCAGCTAAGAAAATAAGAACGAATTTTCTAAAGCACGCCTAAATTTTAGTCCGCTTTGTATTAAGACTAACTTGTACATGAAATTACTACAAGTATTATTTTAAATTCTTTTTTATCACTTGTATGATATGTGACTTTTAGGAGTAAAATGGCATGTAACATTGCATGTCCTTTACCAACGGCTCATTAAAAGTGAGTTGCAGGTCACGCAACATCAAATGTGATATCCTGTGAGCTCTGACCACATTACAGTCGGCATCATTTATTTAAGATATTTTGGAGAAAAAAATTTGTGCATAGAGCTTACATTGTTTTCCAACCCATCTTAATACCTAAAATAACATAAAAGTTATAATATTACATTCGTCTTTTTTTACTATGTCTATTTGTCTTATAATAAGCATAATAATTAAAAAGTTAAGAGGAAGTCAATGTTGCAGGACGTACATTTTTTGAAAAAAGTTGCTAAATTCAGTAGACAAAAATGTCACTATATTCAGCAACAAGTCCTCCCTAATTATTCCCTATTTGCGACACTGTGAAGAACTACAAACTTGTTCACTTTATGATGAAATTGAGCTGACAGTCCCATCTACTAGCATTTTAGAAATAGCTGCATGTGGTATATTTATTTCAAGAAAGTAAGAATAACGGATTATCCTTTGAAATATCTGGAAAATTTAATGTGAACCTATTCATCTTACGAAAAAGAAAACTTTATCTGCTGAAACTAAATTTGAAACAAACTTAATTAACCCTGGGTGTCTTGAAAATTATTAAAATGTAAAAAAAAATTTCACTTCACGAAGATATGAATTGTGTCTGACTTTAATAGACCCTTCCTTAAATGTTGGTTTATACTCATCACTCTCGCGGTTAAAAAGGAGCAATGCTAAAGATTCTTCTGAACGCCCAGCAATTGTCTTTGAATGCTCCTCTGTCAATAAAAAAAAAAGAAAGAAAGAAAGAAGGAAAGAAAGCTTTTATGCCACTGCAAAGATGAGAGTGTGCAGGTTCAAGTGTTAAAGTAAAGCTCTAAATATTTCTCTAAATATTCTCGAAATAAGCTCTAAATATTTCTCTATCGAAATCTAAAGTATAATATTATTTTATGACATGCGTATTATAATTCATAAAAGCATTAAATGTTTGACAGCATCAGTTGGATCGGTAATTACACAAATTTAAATTTAAGTATTAATCATCATCTTGCTCTTTTAAAAATAAAAAGGTGATTCAATTATAACATTTAATATTTCAAATTAATTTCAGGATGAAACACCACAACGCAATTCAAAATCTAGTCTAATTAAAGATTACAGCCAATGGAATCAATTGCAGAACATTGTTATCGTAAAATGCCTTTTATGAAAGATGTTTCTAGTACATAAAAAACTGCAATTGTACAAAATATTTAAGATAAATCTTTTATCAACTGCAATAAACAATGCATTTGCTTTAGCATCTCGATTAATGCACTTCCACCGAAGGTTTTTTGATATTTTCCAAGAAGCTGCTCCTTTGAAATAAGATTCCAACAATGAGTTTTATTGTCTTGACAGAACATCATAAACAAATATAAAAAGGGCTTTAAAATAAGCAATTTAAGTGTTTCCTTTTCTGTTTCAGTTCGCATTTTAAAAGTAATTGACTAAAAAATGTGCTAACATTTTATTTTACTAGAAAATGCGAATTGTTTTAGCTTATTTGTTTGCGTACTTCTCATGGGGATTTTTTTCGCTTGTGCAGTGCTCTGTATAGCAAACGCTTAGCTGTATTTTAGTGTGTAAATTTAAGATGAGATAGTTTTGAAACGCTAAGTGAACATGATTTTTTTTCTCTCTCCCTCTCATTTCTTTATTTGAGCTGAAAAATTGTGAAAAAAGCGAAATTATTTATCTTCTGTACATTTAGTTAATCGCGGTGTAAAATTATTGTAAAACTTACGGTACTGATAAGTGTCATAACAAAGTTCCGAATAGCTAAAGCAAATTTTACAGAGTCCGGAATATTTAATTGTTAAAAAGAACATAAAGTGAAACATCTTGGCAGCGACAAACCTCGTTCCGCGAAAAATCGGTCAGGTAAGGGAGGTGGTCGCTCAAAGAAGTATAACGATTTTAGTCAAGAAAAAGAAATATATAAAATGACGTTTATTTTGTTATTTATGAAATTTCAAACTAACACATAAGTAATTAGAATTTATGCAAAAATATTTTTAAAATTTAAATTTTAATAATATATTTAGAAATTTCAGATTGTTACTTTCTTTTCTTTCTTTCTATTTTATGATTTACATGTGAAAAAAGAGAATTTATAATTATATACTTCATGCGTTCTGTATTTGACATAACTCGATCACATCGATGCGCTGCTTCTGTGGTAAAATCGCTGGTTTCTTAGACATGTCTCTTCTCTGACCTACAATATTTTTACGTAATGTGTGACGTGTACTTGTACCTGCTGTCGATGTGCAGTAGAGCGACTGGTTTCGAATGCGGTTTTTACTTACTGTACTTCCAAATTCAAGCAAATTTTTAGTAAGGGAACTGTGCCCGGTCCTTACTAAAAATTGAGGGTTGTGTGGTCTCTTTAAGAGGACCTTTTAAGATCAGGTAGATAGGTTAAAAAACCGGTGTCTTAAACAGGCGGTCATTGGAGGAGGGGTCGCCTAATAGAGGTGACCGCTCATAGTATTTTCACTGTACAATAAGCGTTGTACCGGGTGGCCATAATTAAACTGCAAGTATTCAAGGGGTGCTGGAGAGAAAACTACCAGGAATATTCCAGAGAAACTTGGTATCTACACGTTTCAGAACACGCGCAAGTCAAATATGCAATAAAAAATCGCGATTTTCACCCGATAGATGGCGCTATATCGTGTTCCAATGCTTATGGAAGTCATATATGCAAATTTTAAGCCCATCGAACAGTGTAAAAACAAGACTACATTGAGTAACGGTCAATCATGACTCTGAATAAGAAGGAACGTGCATTGTTAGTGAAGATATTCTATCAGAATGGTAGCAATTATTCGGCTACTCTGAAAGAATACCGGCCTATGAAACGATTAAGAGGTCCAATGAGTGTTAATGGGAATAAATAATGGTTTATTTGTTTTCCAAAGCATTTTTATAAATTGTTTAATTTGTGATCTTAATTTACGTTAATTTTTGATTACATGTTACTGTAAAAATTTAATTGCTGAAGCGAATTGTATGGAATTTTGATAAACTGTAAATGATGTTTTAAATTGTTTATTTGGCTCTTAGAATGGCACTATGCTCTGTCTATCGGTTTTGGAAGTTGTATATGCCACCGGTGACCTTTGAAATACGGTACAGCGCAGTCTATCGGGTGAAAATGACGATTTTTTATTTTGCATATTTGACTTGTGCATGTTCTGAAACGTGTAGATACCACATATCACTGGAATATTCTCGGAAGTCTTCTCTCCAGCACCCCTTGAACACTTGCAGTTTATTTATGGCCACTCTGTATATCCTGCTATTTTGAAGTAGGCAGTAACTACTGAGAATGTTTGTGTTGTTAAGGCCAAGCTACGCATGGGCTATCTGTCTAGGACACGGGGTGCCTTGGTCTAAGGACTTTTTAAAGAGTTCTAACGCATAAACATGTTATACCTGGAGAAAACTGACCCCAATTCCTGACCGTTAGATCGCCAGCCGCCCGGGACTCAACCGGGACCTTCACACTTCAGCCGTTGCCATTTTGAGTGCCATATACACTCGGCCATGGTGGGGGCGGCAATTATTGAAACAATAGTGTACTGAGCATTTCAAAATAAGTTGTTCATTTCAACAATGCGTCAATGTTTGTATTGCATTATGTACCTTTCAACAATGGAAACCTTGTATAGAAGAAATAGACATGAATTGAGTGGCCTGCAATGGCACTACGTGCGTGAGCTCTCTCTGCTAGCGAGCCGGTTGCCCGGGGTTCTAGTCTAAAGTATTTGTATGTAAATTGTGTGATTATGTTATGATTGTAATGGATTAGAACATCGATCACCGGATTGCGAGCAGGTGATGTGCATCACGGTCACTTGCCTTGTGCGCTCAGACGTTCGTTGCGATGCGTGTCTGTAGGAGCGCTCTGTAGAGGATGATGGTTGTGACGACTGCCGTCATCGCGCTTGGTCGGGTCGAAGCTGCGACCGAGGCCTCTAGTGATGACACCGGCCAAGAATAAATTAAGTGGCCTTTCTGTTCTCGTGGGTCGCAAGCCCAAAACGTGGATCTTGTCCGTTTCCCTGGCAGGTCTTGCTATGTTGGTCGTAGTAGGCTAAAACTCGGATCTAGCCCGGTTGTATGGAGCCAGGGACACACCAAGTGCTAGAAAGGAAGAGTTCTCTTCGGCCAACGGCTGACGACGATGGATTGACCGCAAATGACTGACAGAAACGGTCCAGCGAATTATGAGTATCACAAGGCGGCGATGAACCACGCAGGGTCATTGGGGCATTTTTTTCTCTATTTTGTTTCCGATTTTGTATGGGGAGAGGTATATTTAAATTGTTACAGTGACACCTCCGATAGTGCGTCACTAGGGATGGACGCGAGACGCGAGAATTCTCGCTTTGTCTCGCGTTCTCGCATTGTCTCGCGAGACGAGACAGGCATTTTTTTTGCGAGACGAGACAGAGTCTTGTCTTGCGCGAGATTTCTCGCGAGAATTCTCGCATTTTTTTCCGTCTCGCATAAATACGATCTGAAAAGCGACAATTTGCATGAAGCCTCTACCGTTTAACTTGCGTCTGCTTCGTTTTCGGTCCTGGTATACTATCAGCACTCTACAATACGCACAAACACGTAACATTTAAAATTAGAACAGACGAGAGATATACAAAACACACAAAGGAGAGGATAAAGAAAGAGGCGGATAAAAAAAGAAAACAGAGAAGAGTTGAAAGAAAAATAATAAGTAAATAGGAAAGGCGGTACGGTATGTTCAAATCTGACCACTTTTAGACGGGGCCCGGGGCATTAAGTTTGGGGCCCCCTTTACTATCCCCTTTTTTTACGCATTAAGCCCCTTTACTGAACACCCCTTTTTTAAGCATTTTAACCCAGTTTTGACCGCTGTTGTACTCGAAAATTGCATTTCAGTTAACAGTAGTTTTTGCACTTTAATCAAATCGTATTTATCACCCCAAAAAAATATCTCTAACTTGATCTAGTGATAGACAATTTGGTAATACCTATATTATAGAGGAAATTCAGTTTTTTCCCTCACAATTACTATTTCAATACATATGAATTTATAATTTAGATAATCGGGATATATATGGGCCCCCTTTTTCTTCAGGGGCACCGGACTACCGCTCCCCCTTGCCCCTGTGATAATCGGGTTTCGGGTATATCAGAAGAGAGTTTAGAAGTAGAGCAACTTGCATTCGCATTGATGCTTAGTCTGAGTAGGTTGAAATATGGTTGAATATCCTTGGTTGAAATATCCTTGTACCGATATTATCCTCAAACTTTCCCGCACGTTGCGGCGTGCGTAGGGGAAGGGGGGGGGGCGCCCACCCTGGTAACAACTTTCTAGGGGCGGTTAAATCCCTATTGTTGGCCTATTTTAAAGAGATTAAAATGACATTTTTTATTCTTATATATTAATATCGGACGGAAAGAAATGCAAGCAATTTTTTTAAAAACTATTTCTCTTTTCGTTTATATTATCATGTTTTCCCTTCCTTCGGCTTGCAAAACTTTTATAAATTTTTTTCCTCCCCATCATTTTATCTTGCAGTTGGGTTCCTATTCTAAAATTATCTTCGCCTGTTAGATGTCTTTTCATTTTTTTAAAAAATCCACACTGGATATACATTAGGGGGATTATGGTTTAATTTTTCTGTAAACAGGGCGACCATAACGACTGTAGTACTATCGCTAAAAATTATTGTGGAAAAGTACAAACGGATAGTCGTCAACAAATTAACTGTTCAGTAATTTAAAATATAAACAAAAAATAAGACGTCTATTAACCAACTGAGATACTATAATGAAATCTAAAAATGCACACACGGTAATGTTAATGGAAATATTAGGCAAATAATTAGAATTATCGTTAATATAATCTTGTTTTCATTAATATAAAAATTACACATATTTTAGAGACTTGAAATTGACGTTAAAGTAAATAGTAGAGATTTAATAAAGACTAAAAGTGTTCTGATTATAATTTTTCAAGAGTTATCTTACAACCAACTGAACGATAAGTAATTCTAATTTGTGTTAATATATCCCGCAGTAATTTCAACAGAGGACATTACTTGAACTTTAAAAAAAAAAATCTGTTTTGTCTCATGCACAGGGGCGTAGCCAAGGGGGGGGGTTAGGGGGTCATAACCTCCCCCATGAGAAATTTTTGTCATACAAAATGTATATTCTTCACAACATTATCACACACACGTATACATATATATGAGTTGTAGTAGTTGTAACCCCCCCCCCCCATGAAAAATTTCTGGCTACGCCCCTGCTCATGCAGATATGATTTTAGTAAAATATTCGCTACTTCTCGTATGAAGAGCGGGTGCGCAGCTATTTTAAAACAAACGGCTGTCCATTTCATGTAGTGTCTGAGGTATTTAATGCTACAACTTGAACAGTACGATGTAGAACTACAGTATGATGTAGAAATAACGCATTTTGAAATACGGTTCTCTGCAAACCGCTAAGCTTTTCACTTTTCTGATCGCGAATGACACTGACGTAGTTTTTTGAGTCATTATATTGCAATGATGCCAGGTTAATACTCATGACGCAAACTTTACATCAAGAGTCAAATAATTTTGCTTTTATTTTAGATTCCACATCACTGGAATTAATTGAAATTACTCATGTTAGGAAAATTTTCGTTTACTACAGTGCGAAGAACGGGCACGCAGCTAGTAAATAAAAATAAATACTATATTTTCGGTGTGACATTATATATACGGATTAAATCTCAATTTCTTTTACTTCAAATGCCGATATATGCTGATATAGTTATTAATATATCTACTAATGTGGCTATATGTAAGTAATTGTTATTATTAATATTAATTTTCAATAAAATCCCAATAATAAGTTAGTATAAAATGGTAACGAAATCGCAGTCCTTAATTTTGAGAGACTCGCGAGACGTCTCGCGTCTCGCGCGAGACGAGACAGCAATTTCTTTGCGAGACGCGAGACGAGACACAGTGTTTGCGAGACGAGACGCGAGACGAGACAGAGGTTTACCACTGGGAGACGAGACGAGACAGCCCCGATTCTCGTCTCGCGTCCATCCCTACTCAAAATCCAATCAAGATTTTTTAAAAATTGGACGCCTATGTTTTAAGTTGAGTGACCACCTATCATGTCACTCAATTTCATATCACTCGCTTCAGTCGTTTTTGCGTGATGCTTGAACACAAATTTACGCAGTTTGAAACGATTTTCGCAAAATCTGAAAATCTAATCAAGATTTTTAAAAAATTCGACGCCTATGTTTTAAGTTGAGTGACCACCTATCATGACACCAAATTTCATATCAGTCGCTGCAATCGTTTTTACGTGATGCTTAAACAAAAAAAGCGTCACGGACAGAATGACAGACAGACAAACTTTTTTTTCAGGGTCGCATCGGATTCCCGGGTGCTTGAAACGGATAGAAATCGCAAAATTTTTGAATTCCAAGAAATGTACAGACAAAAGTCTAATTTTATTTATATAGATTTATGAAATTTCAAACTAACACATAAGTAATTAGAATTTATGCAAAAATATTTTTAAAATTTAAATTTTAATAATATATTTAGAAATTTCAGATTGTTCCTTTCTTTTCTCTCTTTCTATTTTATAATTTACATGTGACAAAAGAGAATTTATAATTATATACTTCATGCGTTCTGTATTTGACATAACTCGATCACATCGATGCGCTGCTTCTGTGGTAAAATCGCTGGTTTCTTAGACATGTCTCTTGTCTGACCTACAATATTTTTACGTAATGTGTGACGTGTACTTGTACCTGCTGTCGATGTGCAGTAGAGCGACTGGTTTCGAATGCGGTTTTTACTTACTGTACTTCCAAATTCAAGCAAATTTTTAGTAAGGGAACTATGCCCGGTCCTTACTAAAAATTGAGGGTTGTGTGGTCTCTTTAAGAGGACCTTTTAAGATCAGGTAGATAGGTTAAAAAACCGGTGTCTTAAACAGGCGGTCATTGGAGGAGGGGTCGCCTAATAGAGGTGACCGCTCATAGTATTTTCACTGTACAATAAGCGTTGTACCGGGTGGCCATAATTGAACTGCAAGTATTCAAGGGGTGCTGGAGAGAAAACTACCAGGAATATTCCAGAGAAACTTGGTATCTACACGTTTCAGAACATGCGCAAGTCAAATATGCAATAAAAAATCGCGATTTTCACCCGATAGATGGCGCTATATCGTGTTCCAATGCTTATGGAAGTCATATATGCAAATTTTAAGCCCATCGAACAGTGTAAAAACAAGACTACATTGAGTAACGGTCAATCATGACTCTGAATAAGAAGGAACGTGCATTGTTAGTGAAGATATTCTATCAGAATGGTAGCAATTATTCGGCTACTCTGAAAGAATACCTGCCTATGAAACGATTAAGAGGTCCAATGAGTGTTAATGGGAATAAATAATGGTTTATTTGTTTTCCAAAGCATTTTTATAAATTGTTTAATTTGTGATCTTAATTTACGTTAATTTTTGATTGCATGTTACTGTAAAAATTTAATTGCTGAAGCGAATTGTATGGAATTTTGATAAACTGTAAATGATGTTTTAAATTGTTTATTTGGCTCTTAGAATGGCACTATGCTCTGTCTATCGGTTTTGGAAGTTGTATATGCCACCGGTGACCTTTGAAATACGGTACAGCGCAGTCTATCGGGTGAAAATGACGATTTTTTATTTTGCATATTTGACTTGTGCATGTTCTGAAACGTGTAGATACCACATTTCACTGGAATATTCTCGGAAGTCTTCTCTCCAGCACCCCTTGAACACTTGCAGTTTATTTATGGCCACTCTGTATATCCTGCTATTTTGAAGTAGGCAGTAACTACTGAGAATGTTTGTGTTGTTAAGGCCAAGCTACGCATGGGCTATCTGTCTAGGACACGAGGTGCCTTGGTCTAAGGACTTTTTAAAGAGTTCTAACGCATAAACATGTTATACCTGGAGAAAACTGACCCCAATTCCTGACCGTTAGCTCGCCAGCCGCCCGACGGGACCTTCACACTTCAGCCGTTGCCATTTTGAGTGCCATATACACTCGGCCATGGTGGGGGCGGCAATTATTGAAACAATAGTGTACTGAGCATTTCAAAATAAGTTGTTCATTTCAACAATGCGTCAATGTTTGTATTGCATTATGTACCTTTCAACAATGGAAACCTTGTATAGAAGAAATAGACATGAATTGAGTGGCCTGCAATGGCACTACGTGCGTGAGCTCTCTCTGCTAGCGAGCCGGTTGCCCGGGGTTCTAGTCTAAAGTATTTGTATGTAAATTGTGTGATTATGTTATGATTGTAATGGATTAGAACATCGATCACCGGATTGCGAGCAGGTGATGTGCATCACGGTCACTTGCCTTGTGCGCTCAGACGTTCGTTGCGATGCGTGTCTGTAGGAGCGCTCTGTAGAGGATGATGGTTGTGACGACTGCCGTCATCGCGCTTGGTCGGGTCGAAGCTGCGACCGAGGCCTCTAGTGATGACACCGGCCAAGAATAAATTAAGTGGCCTTTCTGTTCTCGTGGGTCGCAAGCCCAAAACGTGGATCTTGTCCGTTTCCCTGGCAGGTCTTGCTATGTTGGTCGTAGTAGGCTAAAACTCGGATCTGGCCCGGTTGTATGGAGCCAGGGACACACCAAGTGCTAGAAAACAAGAGTTCTCTTCGGCCAACGGCTGACGACGATGGATTGATCGCAAATGACTGACAGAAACGGTCCAGCGAATTATGAGTATCACAAGGCGGTGATGAACCACGCAGGGTCATTGGGGCATTTTTTTCTTATTTTGTTTCCGATTTTGTATGGGGAGAGGTATATTTAAATTGTTACAGTGACACCTCCGATAGTGCGTCACTAGGGATGGACGCGAGACGCGAGAATTCTCGCTTTGTCTCGCGTTCTCGCATTGTCTCGCGAGACGTAGACAGGCATTTTTTGCGAGACGAGACAGAGTCTTGTCTCGCGCGAGATTTCTCGCGAGAATTCTCGCATTTTTTTCCGTCTACGCATAAATTACGA
>JAWZYV010017963.1:0-30498 GCA_038373885.1 Cheiracanthium punctorium
ACCCCTCTGACTGCTCAATTTTTGAACCAAAATCGCTTCAAAAATTATGTAATTTTTTTTTTCATATTTCAAATCTATATACATTGGAGAATTGAAATGTGCATTTTTTTCTTTCTAGAAAAGTTTTTCATATAGATTTTTATCATGAGAAACTAAGCTTCAGAAAAACCAATTTCAGATGTTATTACATAATTTTTTTTTAAAAATAAATTTCAATTGAATTACAGTTAATTTCCGTTTATTACATAATATAAGAAAATGCACCACCGCCTAACGCTTTGCAGGTTTATTGAATCATGGTCAGATTCATCGCCGTCTGAGGAGCAGTCCAAAAAATTTAAATCACTATCACTATCAAAACTAACTTCAGAACCTCATAAATCATCCGTAATATACACTCTGTCATTTGCTGAACGATTTCTACTAGCCATTTCTGATTAGACAAGGCGGCAAACAAGTGAAGTTAGAGCATTACATACCGAGTATTACTTTCAAATGCCTCAATTTAGTGGACGACTAACGACATGTGTTGGTCAAAACCTAAATTAAACGTCTAAAACTGTATCTAATTGATTTCACTGGTGAAAACATGGGATGCTCTCCTCAATACAGGAAGAAAAACACCTGCCCGCGAAAATCGCGGGATGAGCAAATTTTGCTACATTTGAGTTGCCCGTGGAAATCGCGGGATGAGCAGCCAGAGGGTTAAGAGCAATTTTTATCCGGTTACAAGACAGAATCACCCTGTTTCAAAATCATAATGTTTTCGAAAATGAGCATCACCTTGTAAAAAGAGCCCAATTAGGTGAGCTATTCTTGCCTTGGCCTATTATCCCCATTTTAAAAGGGCATATTTTGACTAGAAACGCAGGACAACCCCAAATGAAATCACCAAATTTAAGGGAACATTTTTGACTAAAAAGGGTGCTTTGCAGTTACTGAACAGCTAATTCTCATTTAGATCAATGTCAAAGGGTCTTGTAAGAGTTAATGATCGAGCTCAAATAGTGGCGAAGCAGTCAGAATCGCTTTTGTATTCGTGTGAAAAATTAAATAAAAGGAATTTGATTTGATTTGAATTGATAAATAAAAGGAATCTTTGCAGCAGTTCTCTAGTTTACTCGCTTAAGTTATACCTAAGATTGCCAATCAATTTAAAAAAGAAAAGTGTTAGACAAACTTACTTGTAAGGGTTATTTTTTAACGGAGTTCTCTGGCTTTTATTATACATGTGAAATGCTTCCTATTTGTTCCAGCGTGCAGTTTCAGGTTTAATGCTACAATAAAAGTTGGATTATAATTCGGCACGGGCATTCAAGTAGCTAGGAAGATTTCAGCTCCTGCCTTTCATTTTTATTTCACTTCCACTTGAATCATTCTCAGAAGATTATAAGCAAGTGTTTTTCAATTTGTTTACTTTCCTAAACCAGATTGATTATCTCATAATCTGACCAAAGCGAGTTTTTTGTTTCTCATTTCCCATTGAAAGGTAGAAGTACAATACATATATGTTTTAATTTATTACAAACCCGTAAGTGCTTCTAACTGTTTTACAAGTTTGTTTTACTGGGAAAATAAGAAAAAACAGTCATTGAGTTGCTTTAACTAAATTTGTAGATACATGCAAAATGAAAATGTAAATTTTAATGGGTAGATAAACGAATTAGAATGGCGAACATAAAATGAATTAATTTTTTGAAGCGGCTAACGCGTTATTCATTTTTTAGAAACGGGGGCTATAAGACGTCTCCCTTGATTGGCAAGTTTTGCGGCACCCAGGCGATGCCTAGCATTCGATCCCACAGCAACGCTCTGAGGTTGGAATTCAAATCGGACGCATCCATGTCACAGCCTGGATTCGAAATTTATTTCGATTCTACCGTAGTTGGTAAGTATAGAGCATTTTCACGTGACGTTTCAATGACGTCGTCTGATGTATATATATATGTATGTAATATTATAAGGTATGTTTGCATAAAAGTAATGGGACTTTTTATCCTCTATGCACGGGGTTTTCGGCGCCTTTCCTTGACCCCGCCCAAGCCTCAACTTGGGTGCAAAGGCGGAGTCCAAATTTATTTCTGCTTTGTAATCAGCGAATAATTTTTTTTGGAATGGTCACGTGGTGATAACGCAAGCTGTCAATCAGCGAGTATGTTTCTCTCCTGCCGAGAAAATTCGGAGTATTCTTATTGCCGCACACTTGCAAACATGTTATTTAGCACTGGCTAGTGTCTGTCTTGTATTTACTTCTACCTACTAATTGAATATTTGATAAACTAAGTTTCAATACAATGAGCCTCATAATTTCCAACGATGAAATCATCTATGTTTGTGTGTGTGTATATATATATATATATATATATATACAGGGTGTGTCACATTTCCCATTGTGAAAGCGTGTGTGGGGAGGGAAAAATTTGACTTTAGACTTGATTTGTGCCACATCACGAAAGGTTCACATATTGATCATTTGTGAATCAAAACTTGTAAGATTTCTTTTTCCAATAAAGTCAGCTTTGTTGCTGTATTGGTAATATTTATTTTCTCTTATAAGCCTTCCAAACCCGGGAGGGAATTGTGACGCACCCTGTACATAAAGAATTAATTAAAAAATAAAAATAAAACCATCACAAAAAATCATGAGCGCAGCAACTGCAGCTCTAATATATTTCCTGTGCTTATAGTTAAATGTAAAACAAAACCCAAATAACCCCAGTCCTTGTCAGAAATGCACTTAAACAAGATAAGAACCAATTGAAAAACACTATAACCAGCTAAATCATCAGAGGGAGACAGGTGTGCTTGTTAATTACAGGTTTCTAGTCTGGTGTCAGGAGATTTCATACAATTGTAATGACAGAAATTTTGAAACCCAAGATATATTGCCTGTTTAATATAATTTTGGTGTTTAGACATTATTAAATGGACTGGGGTTATTTGAGTTTTGTTTTATATTTAACTATATATATATTATATATATATATAGATAGATAGATAGATATGGATATGTAATAAAAAGAGGACGTTGCTGCGGTTTGGAGCGGCGTTGACGGGCAGAGCAGGCGAGACGGCGCGACTGGACAAGGACTCTGGCTTAGAGCCCCCCCCCCTTAGCCCGGCCGCGCTGGTACTCCTAGTCGGGCCAAGGGGGAAGGAAGAAATGAGTCGAAGTCCGCTTACATAATTTTATTGGGTACTTCGATACATCTTTGTTTGGCAGCTGCGGTCACGCGGAAGAGTCGCGCCTGGGCCGATGCAGCCCCTTTTAACAACTTTTGAAGTCGTGTCACATGATCAATGCACGTTGCAATTATTGGCCAAAAGCTAAATCTGAGCAGCGGTTTTTCAAGGTTTGTTATGTCTTTTTAAGAAGACTGCTTGGCGGGAAGCAGGGACGGTCTACAAAATTAAAAAGGAATTGCAAGGGACCGTGTAGTAATTGCAGTTTTTGAAAGCGGATTTCTTTGTTGCAACTGAACTAAGCTGCGTAGTTCTAGAAATATGGGATTTTCATGGGCTTTTGATTTGTAATGTTATATATATAAGTAAAGAATGCACCGGAAATACACATGGCTTTTAGAAACATCAAGAGGAACCCAAGCAACTTGTAACCATGTATTTCGAATATCCAGCATTTTAAGCAGAAATAAAACTCCAGTACGCTTACGATTTTTATAGAACTATTGTTTGAACATTCCAGGCTGTGGTGGAACACTTACAGGCTCTCACGGTTCGATAATCTCTCCAAATTATCCTCAGCCTTATCCCCTGAATGCTGACTGCGAATGGCTTATTAAAGTCTCCGAAGGATCTACTATCAGTCTAACCGTGGTTGAGATCGACATCGAAGAACACCATTCCTGCCAGTATGACTACCTGCAGGTAACCAAACTCTTGCTACTTTTTTAAACCTATTTGTGCCGAGATGTTTTTGCGGCTTTCTTCGACTTTTGCTGATACCAGCAATAATAGATAAATTTCTGATGTCATCTTCTTGGACAAGGAATGATTTTATGGGGTTTGGATGTACCCCATATCTCCGCAGTTAATTTTTACTTGGGACTTAGAGTTGCATGTCTAGTAGATGGAAAACACTTAAATATTAAGAACAATTTGTTAAATAATAACACTAAGGAAGATACACAACAAATCAGTTCGCCGGAGAGTAAGTGAGTGAGTGTTGAAAAATGCACGCCGGCTTTTTTTCATCTTCTGTGGTTACAGGCCAGATCACAGTTAGAGTCACTAGCTGTTATCAAGTCACGGTGTTTTTGAATCACCGTTGTGGCATGGAAGTCCGCCACAATTTCTTATGTAAATCATTATGTATAAAAATTGAAATGTCAGCATCTACTTGGTCATATTACAATATTTTGTGGAGTTGAGGTTCAATATTCGTGAATAAAGGCTAGGAAAAATAAATAACGTTTTCGACTGATAGCGAAAATGCCGCCCCAAAAGAGTACCTCTAAGGCGTTGAATAATGCTCGAGCGATTTTATAACAAATCGTTGTGTAGACATGTACATTTTGTAGAGTTTCAGACTAGCGGATTTTCAGTGTCTTCATCTCAGCATTAACCCTTTGCGGCGCAACCCTTTCCAGATACTGAAAAAAGGGCAGCCGTTGCTATCGCTCGACTTAACAACCAGCAAGATGGCGGACGATGGAAACGGTCATCGCTTGCCACAGATCTAGAGACCCTTTTTTGACGACAGCTGGCTGTGCGGCACAGCCAGCTAAAGGCTAAGTACGGAGCCCTGCGAAGCATTGGGAGGAGATCTTTTGATAATCAGACCGTAGTCGATGTTACGTGTTTGTTCTTTTGCCGTATTAGGATCTCGTGCAGGCCGAAATTATTTCAGAATTTTGTTACTTAGCTCTTTTGTGGTGTTTCGTGTATAAATACGATATAACGATGAAAATGTTTCGACCAACACATAAGATGCAACAAATGCGTGGAAGTTTAAAAATTCACAAGTGTTACGTAACAGCGTCGTTGATCCCCTTCCTTGCCACAAGCTGTCCCATTTGGTTACCCCGTTCCCATCGAATGTTGCGTTTAATTTAAATAGAAAAGAAACATGCCAGCTGTGTTGGAGAAGCTTGGCCTTTGCTATCTGGACCGACGGTGTCATTAGCCCCCAAGCTATTCGGACCGTTGTTTCGTTTTTCTGTTTACAATGTTTTATATAAAAGACAAAAAAGCATGATTCTAAGAAAAACTATAAAACATTTTTTATCATAAACCAAGAAACTCTGAAACGTTTCTAACAAGGTAAAGACAAAACACTAAACTGATTTTAAAAGTTAAAATAAAAAAGCTTCAATAAAAATTGAAGTTTCGGACGAAATATACTTTCTTTTATCCTCAAATATATATACAATTTTAAATGCACCATTAGTACTTTATGAGTTTGAAATTTAAATATGCACTATAAGAAAGGGCCGGATAGCGAGTGGCCTAATGGCACCATTGGTCCTAACAGCCACTCCGGAAGTTTTGAATCTGCCATTCCTTCTTCATTTCAACACGTTTGTTTATTGTTTTCATTCAGATATTTGACGGTCCCTCAGAAGATTCGAAATCCTTGATACGAATATGCAACAATCAACAGAACCCAGGACCTATAATATCGAAGGGCAACTCTGTGTTAGTCAGATTCAGATCTGATTTTAGCGAGGAAGCTGGCGGATTCAAGTTAGTGTACCAAGCAAGTAAGTAATCTTTCTAGAATAATTAACAATAATATAGCTTATAAAAATGTATTGATCTAATTTCGGCTACGAGTTTCGTTGACTCTAAATGAGATTTAAGAGTAACGGGAGATTTAGACACTTCACATAGACTCTAATGTTAAAATCTCGATTTTGATTCTGTAACACCATCTTGAATGCATCAAAAATGTACGATATTTAATATTTCAATGTCATATGAAATCTGCCCACTGGATGGTAGCTTTAAATTGAAAATACGTTATCGAAATACTAAATATTATATATTTTCGACACTTTTATGATATTGTTTTATAAAACTTAGATACTTTTTTCTATCTAAGAAAAAAAGAGACAGAATCAGAGTTGTAAATGAAATACAAATATCTGAAACAAATTTTAACATGGGAGTCAATAGGGTTGTCAGAAGTTTCCCGTCTCCTTTAATACAATTTTGAATGAGAAAAGAAGAGAAATATATTAATGACTATGTCATTTTATCTCTCACCCCCTTTATTGAAAATTGTCCGAAAAATGTGTCCCAAAAAAAGCGACATAATTTCACATATATTCAAATATTATTAGTTCACAACAGCATTGATCTATTGTTACAATATTTCGTAAGCTGTCGAATATGCATCACATGTATGTTTTACATATATTTAAATGCTATTAGTTTACAACAGCTTCAATCTATTGTTACAAAATTTCGTAAGCTGTAGAATATGCATCATATGTATTTTTCTATAAATAGGTTACAATCATAAAAAATTTCAACATAGGGTTACCAGGCGAAATATACGAGAGATGAGAGATAAAATGATAGTCAATTGAAACTAAAAAATTAGGGGGGTTCAGGGGGGGGGGTCTCTCCCTGACGAGGATCGAAAAGCCGAGTTATATATATATATGTATGTGTGTGTATGCAGATGCTACAAAAGGGCATGTGCTATTGCATATCGTCGTTGTCAAACCAATATCTGCTAGGTGAATTTTTTTAAGATTTCGACATTTTGACTATTATGACTTGTTTACAACATTTTGACTATAATGACTACTTTTTTTAGCGACCACAGTTCACTGTATAATGCTTTAAAGTCACATATCACTCTTTTTTTATACGGAAATATGGTTAGTAAACTAGTCATAAAAGTCAGAATGTCGAAATCTCTAAAACGTGCACATAGCAGATATTGGTTTGACAACAACGATATGATTTTTTGCTTATGAAATTGATTACTATCAATAAAGATGTATTCAACATTTTTTTTTTCCTTCTGCATTTTACTCCACATTCCGCTCTTCTTTCTCTCAACTAGTGTGCAATAACATTCTCACCAAGCGCCGAGGTGTAATCGAAAGTCCGAACTTTCCCAATTCTTATCCGCACAATCACAATTGCTCGTGGACCCTACAAGCACCTCTTGGTAGCAATATTTCGATTTCATTTTCTCACTTGTTTATCGAAGGAAACGCCAACTGCTCTTTGGACTATGTTGAGGTAAGTCAAAAGTTTTATTAAATTATATTATCAAAAGTTTTACTGACTTTCCCGCAATACACATTGGCGCGGGAAAACAACATCACAATTTTGTAACAGTATTAAACTCAAGTTTTTGGATAATTGTAATGGATTAAATTGATCAACCAAGTTTTCGATTTGGGTTTTCCAGCGACTTTTTTTACGTTTTGTAAGGTTTGAAGATTTTTAATACTGTTTCTAATACCTTTTCTTTGTTGAATGCAACAGGAATATAATAGTGACGACGGAATATATTTCGACGAGCCTAGCATCTCTGCGACACAGCCCCCCCCCCATCTGCGTTACAGTTTTGGGCTTTCACAATGTATTTCAATAGGAAAAAAACCGATTTTCAAAATTCAAAGAAAAAAGTATTAAATTTAAGTTTTGGGCTGATTTTAATGGACTGAATTGGTTAGGGAAATCTTTGACTTTGATTTTCCAGTGGAATGTTTATATTTTGAAGTAATTAAGGATAGTTAAGAAGTTTCTGAAGTCTAAGGTTAGTCTTGGTTTTGAAGTCTAAGCTTCTGAGTTCTAAGTTAAGAAGTCTAAGGAGAGTTTATGGCTGAAGGGATGTGCTAAATTGCACATCATATTCAGCTAATTGTCACTCAAGCCATGTGACTGAAACGTACGATTAAAATGCTTTATAGGAGAATCTGCACAGAAAGGATACACATCATCTGAGTGAAATACGAGGGAAACTCATTAAGTAGTCATAAATGCATAATGGCACGGTTTAAAATAGTAACAGGTATCTCCAATGAATGGTGATAGATGACAGCACCATAAGCTTTATGATATTCAATTCATATTGAGTAGGTAGCAGGCCTATTGAGCACAGGAATAATGTTTCATCACGATAACGCACGTCCGCATACAGCTCATTTAACTCGGGATACAATTCAACAATTTCGTTGGGAAGTACTACACCAGCCACCATACAGCCCAGATTTAGCCTAGCGATTTTCATCTGTTTGGTCCACTGAAACAACATCTTGGCGAAGCAAACGATTTGATGATGATGTCGACGTTCAACACGAAGTCCTACTGTGAATGAGACAGCTACCAAAAGAATTTCATGCAGCTGAAATTGGGGCTCTGATAAAACAATGGGAATATTGCTGGAGATTAGTGGAAAAATAAAAATTGTTTCCAAGTGATTATGGTTTATTATTTTTTTATTACCTTTTGCGACTTATTTAATGACTTTCCCTCGCATGCCATTGAAACGTCCCTAGTAACAATAACCCAGTTAAACACAGTTCTTTTTAATTATTTAAATATTACAAATGATTTTATGTAATAAACACAATTTTTTTTTGTAAATATTTCTTTTCAAATCCAAATTTTGTGGGAGGAAGCAGGGGGGATCCCACCCCCCCTGCCCCGTCCCCACCCCAATATAGGAAATTTAAAGTAAATTATGGGATTAAATCAAGAATTGTTCAAACATTCCTTAGATTATTCAAACATTCCTTAGATAAAGGCACATCTAAATTCCGCAAAAATTTATAGGAATTTTGGTAAAATTTAAACCACTGGGAGACCTGCAAGGCCCGAAGACTATAGAGCTACAATTTCGGATAAAAAATTGCTTGTCGATTTCCCATCGGCGAAATTGCTCGTCTAGATCACCTCTATGCATGAGTAAAAGTACATCTACTGCAGAAAATCAAAAGTGCTCTTGCCGATGTCTTAATTCGATGAGTTAACGATGAGAGGATGAACGCCCATGCAAAAAACGAGCAGTCATTGCTACTAGGGGTCCCGTCAATATCTTTTATTGCGTTAGTAATGTTATTGCATGATGCTAATGTGGGAAAGCAAACATTGCAGGCTCCATTAATAAAATCGCTCCAAATGTCGCCAAACAAATACCACGAACCAAGAGCGGATTCAGAAACTTTTTTCGGAGGGGGGCGCAAATCGTGAATACTCATTTTATCTTGTGTAAAGCCCACTTACTTTGGTGAAAGCTCCGTTTATGTAGTGTTAATGTACTTTTCTCGGAGGGGGCGCGCGCCCCCCCCCGGATCCGTCTTGGCCACGAACCACGATAACGAGTTGCTGAGCAACCCAGACAGCACAAACTTGTCCAGAAGATGTCTATATGATATCATGGACAAGTTCGGGACATAACTGACATCCCCAAATTCGTCTATATCTTGTCCATGGTACGCCCCAAACTTGTCACTATGGCACAATACGGCGTCCATAATGATATCCTCTGGACAAAATATAGACATCCATATGGACATGTTATGGACATCCATAATTTGTCCATATGGACATGTTATGGACATCCATAATTTGTCCATATGGACATGTATAGACATCCAGAATATGTCCATAAAAAGACATTCTGTGGATATTTATCTCATATCCACAGTTTATTTTTGTGCTATGGAAAAGTTACTACCATAAAGGAACAGAAGTATCTGTTCCATCAGTAATTTCTGAAATGGAGCTATTCCAAGAACTGCTTGTAGGATCACATATATTTGAATCTTCAAAAATATTTTCATTGATCCTATTTTCAAATTCATTATGAAAATAATTACAATCGTACGCATTAATAGGCTTTGATTCAATATCATTCACATTACATTCAGCTTCAATAAGGAATAATTCATCATTAACTTCTTGTTCAACATTTCGCCATTCCTGACGAGTCGACTTAATTTTTTATTAAAATACATATTAAGTCAAAAAGTTGTACATTACCTCGTATTGTAAAGAACAGTGATATAGGCAAGCAATATGCAAGAAGTGCGCATAAAAATGTTATAATTAGCTAACAAGGAAACTTCAAATATATATGGGTACTATCTACCACAACCACCACAGATTATTAAAAACAACGTGCATACAAAAATGTTACTGCGCATGATCAAACAAATTAAGCCAATCAGAGTTTGTCGCCGATAGATTTTCCCATTTATGTCATAAAATAGACATGATTGGGGTGTTTAGATGTCCAATTCATGTCATATTACAGACATAATATGGATTTTCCCGTTTTTGTCGTAATAAGACTTAATTGGGGTGTTACATGCCCCAATCATGTCTTATTCTAGACATATTATGGATTTTCCCAAAGATGTCGCTAAAATGATGTCCAGGAGATATCTTATCATAGACATAGACATGTTTTGGACAAGTTTGTCCAGATATGGACATAAATTGGGCAAGTGTGCTGTCTGGGAAGCTCAAATACTCTTACAACTCATTCTTGGTGGCCAGGGTCAGACAAGATCTAAAACTAGATTAGTGTGACCAAACGTCCGAGGTTTCTGGAGACAGTCCCCGATTTCAGTCATTATTGCTTCCTAGTTCTTTAAAAAATCAATCATATTGTCTTAATTTTATGAATTTTAATAATGCTTTAGAAATATAGATGAAATTTATTTCAGAGGAGCATGGAATTTATAAAATGTCTCAAATTTTTATTTCAGAATTGGGCACAACATACTTGCTGTCCCCCATTCTGTGTCAAAACTATAGAAGCGCTCCCATTGGCTGATTTGATAGCACTTTTAAACTGTTAGAAGTCACGTGGTTCAAACTATACTGTATTTCGGCAGCAGAAGAATTACTCAACTCGAGGCTTTAAGCTTTGTTGTTTGTTTACATTAGTTACGTAGTCACGTGATTCGTGATTGTATTCTTTTCAGTTTGATTCCCCTCTGCTAAACAATTTAGTAATTTTTTAAAGTAAATTGTTTTAGAGTAATACTTCCTCAGAATATAAAGATAAAAGAAATGTTTTTGGAGAATCGACAATGGTTTCACCAACCATTAAAATTTCCACTAAACTATATTCAAGTTCTTTTAAAACTGTGGGCTACAAGATCCCTTATTTTATGGGATAAAGGTTTAAGAACTGTCAAACCTCCTTAACCACTGGTATAGAAATATTTTTAATTTTAGAATTTGCACCGCATGAAAATTTCCTTTTTAAATAAGCATTTTAATTCCAGGTATTTACGGTTTTGCTAAAAAATTATCATCCTTATAATACTTGTTATTTGCTCTGATTCTCTGAGTAATACTATACTGTGTAGTTAAAAAAAAAAAAGGCTTTTACATTGTATATACACAAAAACAATTTATTTGTGTAATAAAAAAAGCTTCGGTCTATGTTCCGTATCCGGTGCCCCTTGGTTCTGGCGACATCGTGAGCGATGTTCAACGTTAGTAAAGTACCCTGCCGATGGTTGTTTGACTGGCAACCATAAAGAAATGTGTAGAGCTTGGCGACGTTTTTTTTGGAGGAATGATAATGCGTCAAATATTGTAAATTGGATAATTTAGAACTATTGAAAGATGCCAAATTTCTTGCACTTTCGGACATGAGTAATACAGTGGACTCTCTCTATTCTGAACACTCAAGGGACCATGGAAAAGTGTTCAGATTACGGGGGTGTTCACTTTAGAGGGAGATTGCGAAATGTGGGTACGTAGTGAAATTTTAGATTATATAGAATACTTAGCCTGATTAGACACGCTAGCTACCGGGATGGAGGTGCTGAATTTTGATTTGGCAGCTAGTGCAATGCCAAATAAAATTCAGTCGGACCTGTATCCTACCATCTCATTTTTTAAATTTATTATTATTAAAAAAGTTTTACAAAATAGATAATTATACATAATTACATATAATACATAAATGGTTCATTACTTGAAAAAGGTAGCAATTTTAGTCTGTTTTGGCAATGTATAAGCTCGTGTAGCATACATGTTGTCTAGTTGTTTAAGAAGTGGAAAGGCTTCCGGATGATGCTCAATCGCATAGTTCATCAGGTCTTGACTCCCTTGGCCATATTTCTTGAATGTATGTGTTCTTTTTGTTTCATTAGTGTCTTGAGGTTCTGTTTCTTCTTCTTCACTATCCTATTCCTCTTCAACGATGTTGTTGCCACAAATCGGAAGGCTTTCATCGACTTCGAGATAAGAGTCAGGTTCAATTTCAGTATGAAGCTCCTGAAGAATTGACCCCAAGTCATTCACAGCTTTTGATACTTGGTCCTCTATTCCTAAATGTTCATTATCACACGAGAATCCTGCTTTATAAAAACATCTCTTGATAGTGTGAGGGGTTACTTCATTCCAAACCATTGATATCCAGTGGATAGCATCCTTAACGTTGACCTTCTTTGTTAGTTCAGCTGCAGAATTTGCTTCCTACATCACCAGGGACATTTTCCTCAGAAAATGGATTCGGTAGTGAGCTTTAAAGGTCTTGATTACTCCTTGATCCAATGATTGGATAATAGGAGTACAGTTCGGTGGTAGAAACTTCAGGCTCACATTGCTCAGTTGCATATTTTTTGTGTGATGCTGCATTATCCACAAGAAGAAGAATTTTTCTTCATCATCTCATTGATGTCCTCCAACCTCTGCGAGAAAATTGTGAATGACATCCAGGCTTTTCGCTTTGATTTATAGTGAACAGGCAATGATGCGATATTCACATTTTTGAACCATCTTGGTTTTTCACTTTTTCTGATTATCACTGGTTTGAGCTTCTCTCCTGTGGACTGGCACACAGCATGACGGTAAGTCTTTCTTTCGACATTTTCTCATCCACGCATTTCTCACTTCTTTCTGCTAAGGTTTTATTTGGAAGAGCTCCGAAAAACAGGCCGATTTCGTCTGCATTGAAAATGTCAGCTGGTGTGAAATCCGGAAGTTTAGTTTTCCACTCTTCCACAGTGTCCATATTTACATCTGCAGCTTCACCCTTCTTAATTTTAAATTCAATATTATGCCGACCTTTGAAGCGAGTCAACCATCCTTCCGATGCTTTGAATTCTGTGATACTTTCCTTTTCTGCAAAATCCAGAGCAATCTGTTTTAACAAAGGTCCAGTGACAGTAAGATTCTTTGCTCTTATTTGTGTAAAAAACTTCCAGACGTGATTGTTTATGCTCTCGTTGCCTGTTTTCTTTAAAAAAAATTCTACACTTTGAAGACGGTTCATTTGTTTCAAAAGTGCCTCTAATTTCTTTCTCTTTCTTGCTGATTCCGTTGACTTGGCCTACAGAAATTCCAAACTCTGATGCAATTTTTCTTTGACTAATTTTTAACTTTAATTTTTTAACAACTTCGTATTTTTCCTGAAGTTTCAGTTCTTTCCTTTTTTTTTTCATTTTAGCAGTTATTTCTGACATATCTACGTAACAACACTGATTCTTATCCTGCAAGGACAGTGAAATGATGAAAACTTTATTTTTTTTCTGAGCAAAAAGGAACAAAACCAAACAGATGATGCTACCTCACCTCTCTACAAGCCATATGACACATGACTTCAAATGCATGCCTAAACACTTCCATTTCATTGGTCAAGATTACAGTTGCATCAAAAACCAGCAATTTCAGATTATTTCAGATCCATCGGCTGGTTTCCGGACTGTCTCATATGAAAACGCCGAAGGGGGAGGGGGGGGCGAGCTCTGTGAATGAGGGAATACAAAAGAACTTGATCCAAAACTTGAAACGATGTACCCTCCAGTCATTTTAACACCTGTTGTCTCTTATCTGTCACGAGGGGAAGAGTTTTTCTCTGAATTGCCATGCCAGGGGAATTCTCCAAATTCCAATTGCGAACACATGTTCAGTTTACGGAGAGGTAAAGTTTGAATGAGGATCAAAAGTAGCGTTCATAATAGCGGGGTGTTCAGATTAGAGGGTGTTCAGAATACAGAGAGTTAATTTAATGTTAAGTCTATGGAGCTTCGCCAGGACTGTCGTAATGTGTTCATAATACCGGGGTGTTCACATTAGAGAGTGTTCAGATAGAGAGAGTTCACTGTAGTTGTTTTTTAATCTAGCTACTGTGTGACGTAAGCAGATGAATATAACAAATTCGCTTGCTCAATTTGACGTCACTAAGCTGTTAATTTGCATTTTGCGCATGCGTTATTGTTATTTTTCGTTTTTTCCAGTTCTTTCGTCTACTATTCTAATTTGCTTCAACTTGTACTAATGTTTTTTTTGGGGTCTCGCAGAGGGGCCTGCATTAGCATATTTTCGATGGGGCCCCCTTGAGGCGGTGGCCGGACCCACTGATGTTTTTTTTTTGGGTCTCGCAGAGGGGCCCGCGTTAGCATATTTTCGAGGGGGCCCCCTTGAGGCGGTGGCCGGACCCACTGATGTTTTTTTTTGGATCTCGCAGAGGGGCCCGCCCCGACCCACTGATGTATTTTTTGGGCCTCGCAGAGGGGCCCGCGTTAGCATATTTTCGAGGGGGCCTTTTGGAGGCGGTGGCCGGACCCACTGATATTTTTTTTGGGTCTCGCAGAGAGGCCCGCATTAGCATATTTTCGAGGGGGCCCTTTTGAGGCGGTGGCCGGACCGACTGATGTTTTTTTGGATCTCGCAGAGGGGCCCGCTCGGACCCACTGATTGTTTTTTGGGTCTCGCAGAGGGGCCCGCCCGGACCCACTGATGTTTTTTTTGGATCTCGCAGAGGGGCCCGCGTTAGCATATTTTCGAGGGGGCCCTTTTGTGGCGTTGGCCGGACCCGCCGAGGTTTTTTATTGGGTCTCGCAGAGGGGCCCGCGTTAGCATATGTTCGAGGGGGCCCTTTTGAGGCAGTGGCCGGACCCACTGATGTTTTTTTTGGATCTCGCAGAGGGGCCCGCCCTTACCCACTGATTGTTTTTTTGGGTCTCGCAGAGGGGCCCGCCCGGACCCACTGATTGTTTTTTTGGATCTCGCAGAGGGGCCCGCGTTAGCATATTTTCGAGGGGACCCTTTTGAGGCGGTGGCCGGACCCACTGATGTTTTTTTTGGATCTCGCAGAGGGGCCCGCCCGGACCCACTGATTGTTTTTTTGAGTCTCGCAGAGGGATCCGCCCGGACCCACTGATGTTTTTTTTGGGTCTCGCAGAGGGGCCCGCATTAGCATATTTTCGAGGGGGCCCCCTTGAGGCGGTGGCCGGACCCACTGATGTTTTTTTTGGATCTTGCAGAGGGGCCCACCCGGACCCACTGATTGTTTTTTGGGTCTCGCAGAGGGGCCCGCCCGGACCCACTGATTGTTTTTTTGGGTCTCACAGAGAGGCCCGCCCGGACCCACTGATGTTTTTTTTGGATCTCGCAGACGGGCCCGCGTTAGCATATTTTCGAGGGGGCTCTTTTGAGGCGTTGGCCGGACCCACTGATGTTTTCTTTGGGTCTCGCAGAAGGGCCCGCGTTAGCATATTTTCGAGGGGGCCCCCTTGAGGCGTTGGCCAGACCCACTGATGTTTTTTTGGGTCTCGCAGAGCGGCCTGCGTTAGCATATTTTCGAGGGGGCCTTTTTGAGTCGGTGGCCGGACCCACTGATTTTTTTGGGGGGGTGTCGCAGAGGGGCGTGCGCCCCCTCCAAGAAAAACGTTTTTACACTACATAAATGGGGCTTTTACCAATATTTAGCAGGCTTTACACTAGATAAAATGAATATTCACAATTTGATGCACTCCTCCAAAAGAGTTTCTGGTTCCCCCCTTGGAGAACATATGTAAAGCTGACGTCATAAACTTGAAAATCGTCTGGATTTTTTATCACATGTTGGTCTGGAAAATCGTTTTTTTTAAAAATCAGAATTTGACTGGCAATTCTGAAAATTAAACGCGGTGCATTTGAAGTATAGACTTTTCATTTAGTGTTAATTGCATGAAGATTGAAGTTTGGTGTTCTTTGATTCTGAGTTGAATAAGTTTGCGTTGGATTTTCCTTGTGTTTTTGATTCCGTTTTACGTACCCTTTATCGTAAGTTAGTGAGCGTCTCGGGGAATTTCGTCTTTATTTCTTCTTGGGGAATTTCATCGTTGTTATGGATGTTCCCGGTCCTTCCATTAAAAAATGAGGTGGGAAAGGTGAGGTAAGTGCTTGTTTAATCTACTTTTTCTAATGTTTTGTTGTGGATTTGACTGTTTTATATAGTGTCATTTACTTAGAATTTGTGTTTCTTTGTAAAAATTTTAGTGGTATATACTTGTGTTTATTCGTCACAAGAAGGCGATAGCCGTTGGAGCTTGGCGGTCGCCAGGGTGGCTTGGTGCCATGGCTGGAGCTTGGCGCCAAGATCAGGGTGCGTAGCGCCTTGAAAAGTGCTTAAAAGGTGCTTGATTTTAAAAATTGTTTTCAAGCACACTTGAAAGTGCTTATTTTTTACGTAAATTCCCTTAAGGTGCTTGAATTTGCAAGGAAGTGCTTATTTTTTTTTGAGCTTCCGGCAGGAACCTTTTATAAACCTTAATTCTTACCTTAATTCTTACGCCGCTAATGAAACCAACTTTTCCCTCCCATTCCATTGCTTATTCATCTTGAAACTGGAAGAGCATGCCTAAAAGCAGGTGCTGGTCGTTCCCTGTTGACCATGACAATAGTAAAGCTGACTCACACTTGCAGCCATAAGAGCCAGTCCGGGGCTGATCGTTCTTAAAATACTGAATATCAACCAAAACTAGACTGTTGCACCCGATGCAAGTTTAATCATTCTCTCCCCCCCCCCCCAAAAAAAAAATATAAAAAAGTTTATCTATAAGTTATTTATTTTGTGTTTTTTCGCCGTGTGGCTTTGCGCCTTGTGAAGGAGACCGAATAAACACTGCCTTATATATGCTACTATTACGGTAGAAAGTCATAGAGTAACTGGCAAGCTCGGGAAATGCTGAGTGCTTTTAAAATAAATCCCTATGTTATAAATACCAAAAGTAATAAATGATAGAAACATCGAGTTGTTGCGCAACATTCAAAGCTTAAAACAAACAATTTGCTGCGCTCACTACTTAATCAACAGCTGGCCATCCACGAGGGAAAAAAAAAAAAAAAAAAAAAAATTGTTTACTTTTGACTGGAGCCACTTCATCAGATCGCTTCCGAACTTGTTGCGAATGCAAGAAGTTTTTTACAAGTTATTTATTTATTTCTAGAAATTCGCCTTAGTGAATATAAAAATTGATATGTTTTATATGAAATCGGACACTGATTAATTCGAAAATGGAAATCGCAAGCTTCGTAAAATAGTGGTAAATACTTAAAAGCATTATATGGGAAGGGGGATAAAAGGAGATATTTTTACCATTTATCCACCCTCCCGAAATATATCCCAATGCGATGCTTCTTTTTTTTCGGAGGTGGGGGGGGGGGGAGATCGTGGATGCGGCGTTTCTTCCATAAATTATGGTAGTAATTTTGAAATTTACCTATTCATACTTGCCAATTTATGTGCTTTCAGTTTGAAGGTTGCACTTTTTCACTGATTTTTACGATTTTACGTGAAACTACCGTTCTTTTACGCTTTCCCCACGTATTTTTACGAGTTTATGCGAAACTCCCGTTTTTTTTACATTTTCCACCGATTTTTACGATTTTATGCGAAACTCCCGTTTTTTTTTACATTTTCCACCGATTTTTACGATTTTACGCAAAACTTTTTAAATTTGGCATCTTAATAATAATTTCATAGAAACCAAACATGTGTAAAATGCAGTTGGAAGTGTTATAATTTCAGGCTTGTTCCACTAAAAAATAAGGTGGCCACCCAAAAAATTCAGGCCATTGCAAAAGAGCTGAGAGAAGCTGAAGGGGGAAACTGATTTAAAATTTTTTTTCTAGAGATAAACTGAGATAAAATAAATAAAATTAGTTGAGAGAGACAAACTTCGGGAAAAAAAAAAAAAAAAAATAGTTGTTGCAGTTGAAAATTTAGCTGTTGAGACATACAGAGACAAAAAGGAATTTTAATTGAGACAAAAGGGGGTTTTGATTCAGACAAAAAGGGATTTTGATTGAGACGATGCTGAGACAAACTGGGGTTTCAGCTGTAGCATTCCTAAAATAAGCTTAAATTGTTTTCATCTGTTGCAGGGGGTGTAGCGAGAGTATTCAAGGGCGTAGCCAGGATTTTCATTAGGGGGGGGTAGCTGCCCCTCGCTGGCTACGCCCATGAGTGTGTTGCTGATGGGGCTGCAGCCATCCCCGAAATGAGTGAAAGTAGGATTTGGAGAAAATTACGTATTCGTGAATAATTTCAAAAGCTTTTTGAGATTCCTATGATAGTGTATTTGAAAGTTCCCCTTGATTTCAGGAATTTGAGGTTCAATTGAAGACCCAAGCCAAATTTATTTATTTTTCTATAGTGTGTTTTTCCAACTCCAAAGATTTTAAACTCAGTTTATGATTTTTAAAAATTTTCTTCTTTTTCTTACTCATTTTTATATGCAAACTTTTTTAGGCCAAAATTTGAAGGGGGGGGGGGTTGTCAATCTGTAGTTCCCCCTCCCTAAAAAAAAAAAGAAATATTGTATATATATATATATATGCTATTGATTTTTATAAGCTATACTGCATTCTAATTTTTAAGTTCTCAGCCACCCCCTGCAAAATATTCTTGGCTACGCTATTGATTTGTTGCATGTATAATACTTAAAAAAAAAATTGATGATGACGTGCTTGATTTTCCTCAAAAGTGTGCTTGTAAAGTGCTTAAAAGTGCTTGATTTTTAGAAAGAAATTTGACTACTCACCCTGAAGATCTGTAGCGCTCGCACTTGGCGATCGCCAAGCTCCAGCAGCTATCGCCGTGTTTACATGAGGGGCACCGTCTTGTATGATTTTACCAAAGCTTCATCCAAGAGATCACAAGTCACACACAAACTAGATAATAAGAGCTTTATTATGAGCTGAGTTGTTCTTAACTTTTCTGAAAATTGACGAGGTTGCCTAATTTCAAGAATAACTTTAGACTAAAAGCGGTATAATTCATATCTTAATAGGTCTCACCATGGCACAGTGGTTATGCCACTGAAAATGGTAGATGGCCGAAGTGTGAAGGTCCCGGGTTCGGGTCCCATCACGCGGCTCTCGATCTAACGGCCTGGAGTTTTGGTAGGTTTTCTCCAGATGTAACGTGAATACGCACTAGAACCCCCGTAGAAAGACCTCCTACCAAGGCACCCCCCCCTGGCAGATCGCCCTAGTGTAGCGTTGCCATAATCACACACAAGCATATGTTAATAGACGATAACTCTAATTTAATAAAATATGAAAAATCACAAATTTCTAAAAACAATTCTTACACTTAAAAAATATTTAGATTTCAGTGAAAATTAAAGTAAATTAAAAAAAGAAGAACATTGCCAAAAATCTGTTTTTCTTAGGCTCTTTACAGGGGCTTTAATTTGTGGCCATATTTACAAATTACTCTTGCATACCTAAATTAGTTCAAGTTAATTATATGTAACTGTAAATAAATCTAACTATTAGTGGTATTAAATAATTTAAATTTTTATTATCAATTTAATAAATTAGTTCTGGATTACAGGTATCGGAAGTAAATCCTAATTCAGAGAAAACATCGTTAGGAAAGTTTTGTGGTGATATGAGCAGACCACCTAATGCTATCACCACCACCACTAACACAGCCATCGTTAATCTAATCACAGACAGATCGGTCAGTAGTGAAGGATTTCGTCTGGAGTGGTCATTTATTGGTACGTGCAAATTTTATTTTCATTTTCCATACTTATCAGTTATAGGGACCATGCATTGTCAAGTTCTTTCATACACCCCAAAAAAATTGTAGGTAAAATAAAAATTATAAAATACACAGGGTATCCCAAAAAAGTGGTTACACGCTTTAATTCTTTATCAATTAAAGAAAGTGGGCAAGGTAAATAAATTGAAATATTTACAAAATAAAATAGGGAAAAAGATTGCGTTAAAAAAAATTCATCTTGTGCATTTTCGAAAAGCTACATTTTTACATAAAATAAAGCTTTACAAAAATGTAGCCCATAAAAAAAAAAAATTAAAAAAAAAACATTAAATAAATTGGACCCCACACACTAATGAGGTGTTGTACAAAGTTTCAGTTTTTCATCCTAAAGTGCCTCTATGTTTATGAAAAGGCGATCAGGGACCATACATGAATTTGAATGCGAACACTTAATGCTGGATTACTGGAAATGATTTTCTTTTGTAATTTCTATACGATCCCTTAACGATATCATCTAATGCGATTTTTTTAACCTTTTCAAGAGCTATTGAAAAGAGTTTTAAGTCAGCATTTATTTATCTTCATATACCTGAGACATTTTAGGATGAAAGGCTCAAATTTTGTGCATCACCTCATTGTGTAGGAAGTAAATTTTATTGGGAATCTTTCTGTACTAGGACTGTATACAAATTTAAAAAGAGACAGTTTGAAAATTTATGAGAGAAATTTTTTCTTAATGTAGTAATTTTCCTACCTTAATTTGAACATTTTAAAAATTTACGTTGCCCGCCTATCTCTTATAGATAAAGAATTAAAGCATGTTACTACCTTTTTGGGACATCCTGTATATAGTTATAATCTTAAACAACATCTGAAATTAAAGCAAACCCAAGGGGAAATGCATCTGCATTTCTGAAGTAAAAATAATTATTTTCCATTGAAATATATATGGCAGCCAATGTTAAAGTTTAGGAAAACTACTACCAATAAAATATCATTAAATTTTTAAGTAACAACACTCGGTCAAACAGGCTCTGTGAGTTATGAGACTGTTTTGCAGTGCCTGTGTGCTTCCATAACTTACCACTATCAGCGGGTTTGTTGATATATGAAAATAGTGTCATCTATCTGCAGGAACTGATGTGCTAGAATTGTCACTGTTCTTATATCGGGGTTTTCATTGAAGAAAAAAAATGGGTGAGAATTTCTCACCCTTTCCCGCAAACTGAGTGAGATTTTTATAAAATGGGTGAGAATTTTTCACTAATAGATTTGGGTTGGGTAAATATCCAGTGAGTAGGGTATTTATTCCTGTGTTAGGTAAATACCCAAAATTAAGGTATTTATGATTTTTAGTTATTTTTATTGAGTGTAATTGGACCTCCAAGTCTAAATCAAGCGCAGTTACATGCAATAAAATTGACCTAGTTTAAGATCCCCCAGGAGCAGAATGTTCCCAGGAACCATAGGCCCCTTCTTTTTTTTCTTTCATAGACTTTATAGTTCTTGAGAATCCACTTTTACACTCTTTGTTCTTCATTATTTCTTTTTTTCTTTCAGAAACTGATTTGTAGGGTGTGCGAATTTCTCGCAGTAATAATTTTTTAATGCGAGAAAAAGAAGAAAAAAAAAAAAAGTGAGATTCTCGCACTCTAGTGAAAACACTGTTATGTGTTAACAACTTAAATCACATGGTCCCTATATAACTAATGAGAACTGCATTTTCTTATTGTCTTCTGTATTAATGCAGGTATAGCACTTTTCATGTATTTTTTATTCTGTTGTAGGATGTGGGGGTGAATTTATTAACAAGCCATATGGTACTATAACATCTCCCAATTACCCAGAAGGCTATCCGCGGATGACTGTTTGCTACTGGCATATATGGTACCCACCTGGGAACAGCGTACAGCTCACAATTGAGGATTTGGATTTGGAAAGTGTACCAGATTGCCATTTTGATTTTCTCAAGGTAATATTTTTAACATAGAGTTCTCTTGTTCTTTGCAAACCTTAAACTTCACTTTGGAAATTCAAGACCCTGATACTTGCACAGGGTTCTTGAAAGTCCCCTTTTTACTTTCTGAACATGTTCCATGTAAGGAAAGTATTGTAATCATGAAAAAATTCGACTTCGAGATTTTGGTGTATTGACACGTTTTGAGGTCTTCTGAATTCATTTATGCTGTTTTTACGAGATGTATGTGTGTGTGTATGTGTTTCTGTTGAGTGAACATGATAGCTCCTAAACGGGGCATTTGATTGAGCTCAAATTGGGTATGTTATAAACCATATACATGTTATAAACCACCATCCTAAGACTGGTATTGATTTTGGTGTCTATAGGACGTATAGTTTTTCAGAAGGCTACGACAAAGATTTCTTTTACAAAGATTTCTGCCTACGGGAGAAAATTCTTGAAAGTGCGCTAGCGATTAAACGGTACATTCGATTGAGCTCAAATTGAATAAAACTAAGAATTTTTGCTGAATTATTCATTGATTAAAATTTATTTAAATGCTTGGTAATGATCGTAATTGTAAGTGTTCGGAAAGTCGAGTGGAGTCACTCCAGACTTTTTCTTCTTTTACAAATGATCACAAAGCAACTTTTTACTTAACATTTGGCTGTTCAAGCATGCTGAAATAAAACAAATCTCTCAGGCCTTTCCATGGTGACTGACACAGAAGGGGTTGATCAAGAAATTTTTTCCAGGATCCCATATTTGGAAAAACTGTTTAATTTTGTGAATTTCAATATCTGTTTTTGTGAATTTCAACATCTATTTTTATAAATTTTTGTAAGTCATTTTTTTGTTGAAATAATTTACAAAAACAAACTAAAATGTAGGGTAAAATGCCAATGAAGGGTTGTTTTAAGTAATTGCATTTTTGTGAAGGGCCTGTTTAATCGATTGTAATTTTGTGACGGGGCTGCAAAACAGACGCAAATTTAGTCTCTATTGATCCCTGCTTGGCATTTGTAGCTTGAAAATGAGAAAGATTTTTATGACTGATTAGTAAAAATAAAATTAAGCTTACTTTTTCAGCTTTAGAGTTATGAATTATCAGATCATAATTAAGGATATAATAATTTAATCTTGAATTTGTCACTTCCAAGAATTTCTGTCCATTGGTCATAATGTAAAAGAAATATTTTTTTCAGCCCTGTAAAAATGATGAATTCTGTATATACCAAAATCAATACCGGTTTTGTGGACGGTGGTTTAAAATATTTGTATATATCAAATTTGAACCCAGTCGAATGCACAGTTTAAATGATAGTGCACTATCAAGAATTTCCTCCCATAGGCCATAATGTAAAAGAAATCTTTTTTGCAGCCCTATAAAAAAATCTGTCCTACACACCAAAATCAATACTGGTCTTGCGACGATGATTTATAACATATATACCAAATTTGAGCTCAATTGAATACACCATCTTGGATCTGTTGTTTTCACTTGCATATACACACACATACATACATACATACATCTTGTAAAAATACCATAATTGAATTCATAAGACCACAAAACGTGTAGATACTCTAAAATCTCGAAGTCGAATTTTTTCATGATTACAATACATGTACAATTACATGGTACATGTTCGGAAAGTAAAAAAAAAAAAGAAATAATGAAAACAGTTGTAAGTCTAACACAGAGTGTAAAAGTAGATTCTCAATCTCAAGGACTCCTTAAATCTCTGGGAGGAAGAAATAGCAGGGGGAGGGGGGTTGTCCCTGTGAACATGGTTGTTCCTCAACTGGGTTACTGCTATTGCATGTAACTAACTTGGAGGTACATGCAATAAAAATAAGTAAACATCATATATACCCTGATTTTGGGTGTTTACCCGAGGCAGTTGATAAGAAATCGTCTAGGGTCCAAGGGACAAATACCCATTTATAAAAACCTTATCCACTGGGTATTTACCAACCCAAATCTATAGTGAGAAATTACATTTTTTTAAAATCTCGCACAGTTTTGGGGAAAGGATGAGAAATTCTCACCCTTTTTTTTTTTTTCTTCTGTGATGTAAGCTCTGCTAGTTTTTATTGAATTGAATCAAATTTATTTAAATATATGTTAAAGATAGTGTTTGGAAAGTTGAATGGAGTCACCCCAGATTTTTACCGTGATGTATGTAAGTGTGTATGTATGTATGTACGTATGTGAGTGAACATGATAGCTCCTAAACAATGCATTCAATTGAGCTCAAATTTCGTGTATACTTTATAGATCACCCTCACACGACTGGTATTGATTTTGGTGTGTATCAGACCTATAGTATTAGTGTTGACTCTAGATTAATTTGGCAGGGCGCAGCGCCCGGCGGCCTTTTTGTTATCTTTTTAGCGCCCGGCGGCCCTTTTGTCGTTTTTTTAGCGCCAGGCGGCCCTATTTCTCTTCTTTATGAGCCCTCCTGCTTTTACATTTTTATTATTATTAGTAAACAAGCAGCACTTTTTATTTCCTACATACCATTTGCGCCCCATCACGATAATACGTTAATTAAAACGGTTACGATTGAGTACAATAATCCCATCATAAAAATAGGTTCGCTTGAAAACGGCCCTTTCACAAAAACCGTCTATGAAATCCGATCTTTCCCACAAATGTAATTTATTAAAATGCTTTTTTCAAATATTCTACTCTTTCAGATAGAAATACTCCTACTGCCCTTTTCTTTGTTTTCTTTTGCGCGAGCCGAACAGCCGAGTAACCCGAAAAGGCCCCTCTTGTATGTTTTGTTTTTGCTGACTCAAGCGAGAAGCCCGATCAGCATTTCACTTAGGAGTTGGGGGAAGAAAATACGGTTGGGAAATTCAAGATTTTCTCAAGTTATCTAAAAATTTCTGATTCCATCTGTCAATCCTCAAATATCGGTGGCTACGTTTGATAAATATGTAGTTGCGAATTATCAAACAATCATTATACCACAGTTCGTCGCCAGCTGTATATAATTATTGCTCTTCTCGATGTCTTTAATAGTTTCGCAACACTAGCAAGTCCCCCCCCCCCTAAACGATTTGCTCTTTTTAATCGGCTTTCTTAGTACATATTATTCGTAATGTATAACAGTTATTTACTAATCATATATAATTACAGATGATACAGAAAGAATGCCTTGGCAAAACGACGTTTTGCGATTCGAAAATTCGCAGGATTTGCTTGCTTGTTATGGCAAGCCTAGACAAGGGATATCTTCTAAGGGGGGGGGGGGGGCTTGGTTGGGTGACTTATTAAGGAGTTCTAATGTGTATCGACGCGTACATCTTGATGAAACCTTGATGACCAAACTCTGAAAAACTGACCGAACTCTTGATGACCAAAACCCCGGACCGACAGTCGCGCGGGCGGGGCCCGCCGAACGTGGGAACTTCAACACTTCAGCCGTGTACCATGTTCAGTGGCTTTATCTACTCAAATCCATCTAAAAATCGAGGGATTTGCGACGTTTTGGGAATACAGCAATTGAAACACATTATGCTTTTGCCAAAATCAGAGCATAATAATGATCTTTTGCTTTAGCAATGTAGCGCTAGGGTTATTGACGCCCGGTGCGGTCTTTCAGTTTGCCGCCCCATTCTTTCTAAGTTTTAGCATTCTGCCCCCATTTCGGTCCTTTAGTTTTCCTCTTTATTATTTCTAAGTGTCCTGCCGGCCACCATGTTTGTTTTTTTGCCGCCGGGGCGGACCCCCTCCCCGTTTTAATTACATAAAAGTGGAGTAAATGCAGAACTTAGTAAATCAGACTATTGACAAGATTTGGTATTTTAAATATTCATATTATACACCTTCCGATTTAAAAAATTCTCAACATTTTAATGAATGAAGAAAGGAAAAAAAAATAATAATAAAAGCAAAAGAAAGCTAGTTCTGGAAAAGGATGTCTTCAGAAAACAAATTGTGTCATAAGTTAACAGCTAGGTTATTCATAAAACAAACTGTCATCAATTTAAGCTTATTTTCAGTTGAAAAAAAAAAAAGAAAAAGAATTCTGGAAGGTTTATTAATAGATAATTTGTTTAAGTACTTTTGGCACCAGGATGTTGATTATTTTAATTATATTAAGCTGATTAAAAACATTTGATAGTTAAAATAAATATTGATTAGTACTATTTTTATTTTAAAAAGATTAAAGCAAGGTTTAAGAAAGAAAATTTAGTGTTTTTAAAGAGACCTTTTTAAGTATGTTACAAGAAATTAAAAATAAAGCTTTATGAAAAATAAATTATTGAAAATATTTTAAACTTTATTTCATACATACCTTTGGACAATCCTGTGAGTTAAAAAAAAAATATTAATTTTATACCTGCTAAAAAACTTGCATGTAGTAATTATTTTTATTTATTTTAAAGAAATAGTACTTTTTTAAAAAACTTATATTCACTTTTCATGAATGAGCAAGCATTAAATTAGAAGTGAAAGTGGAATAACAAATATATTTCAGTGATTTGATTTGATATGGTGTTCTACATTCCAACCATAGGATGTATTACAAAATTTGCATTGACTATGTCATTTTTTCCAGCAATCTTCTGTGTTCTGAATTAAATTTCCCCAATTTCTGTAGTTATCAATTGATGGATGAGTTAAATTGTTTGATGCAATTTTAATAATGTCTAATAGTAATAAGGGTAACTTTGAAAATCTTTACTTGGTACTCATTCAATAATTATTGAAAACAAAAGAATTTAAATAAAATTCTGATTTATATAATTAAATTTTATACATCCTGCATTGCAGAAATTTTATTATTTTTATTACATGCTAAATGCATCTACCCTAATCCACTTACACTGACAGTCCTTTTCTGTTTAAAAGTTTGTACCAATATAGGTGAAATGTCATATATGAATGTGATCCAGTAATTGTGGTCCAGTAGTGATAGTGTGATAAAATTGAGGAACAAAAATTAACAGTCCCTCTGCCTTCCCCTACTGCCTAACAAATCATGTCCGGCTAAAAAGTTCTGAAACCTTCTTCAATAAATGTACTATTCTTATAAATAATAAACATGTATGCCACGTAATTTTGAGAAAAAAAATTAAGCAGAAAATTCAACATTACTTATATTTAAACTGCTTTATGCTAGAAGTTTTTTTTTAATCAAAACTTCTAGTTATGTAGATTTAATTCACATATTTATGTCATGTTTAGACCAAAATATTATCAACAAATTATTTTTCCTATTTCGCTTACACTTACTTCTACTGGATATTTTCTCCAAAAGAAGTGGGGGGGGGGGACTAAGACAAATTGGAAAAAATCTTACTATGCATTGTAGTCAGAACACATATTACAACTCTACATGTTAAAGTTTCGGGGATCAGATCGTTTCAAACCAGTTTCTATATGTTATCTACCTGTACATTCTCGTGGAACCCCAAAGTGCCCTTTTTGAGAACAGGGTGCCCCTTTTGAAAATTTGCCCCCCGGCGGCCCTTTTTTTCTAGAGTCAACACTAAGTATTTTAATAGGGCCACAAAAGAGAATTCTCTTACATAATGGCCTATATGGATGTGTAAATTCTTGAAAGTGCACTAGAGCATCTAAACAGTGCATTCTATTAAGCACAAATTGTGTATGTATATTATAGATCATAGTCACATGCCCTGTATAATGATATAAAATTGCAAAACTTAAAAAAATAATAAATTTAGGTTTTCTGTAATGCAGCACAAAAGTACTATATAGTCTGTAAAGTAAAAATGTCCTAGTCCCAATCTCCTACAATATAAGAGCAAGTACTGTGAAATGTTGTCTTTGAATAGACTGTCATTAAGTAGAGCATTGTTAAACAGAAAGACTGCTGTTTTATAATTAAATCTGGGTGTGTGAAAAATTTATTTGATTTTTTTTTTCTCTACTCTGAAAGTTGGACTGTGTAAGATTTGCCATGTGTGCTTCAATTTTTTCCACCTTACCTTGCTAATAAAGAATTTTGTTTCACTGTTGGTTCCAGGTATATGCAGGTGAAAATGAAGAATCTCCTAGAATTCTGAATATTTGCACAGCTCAATCCAATGCTACAGTAATAACCAGCCACGGGAATCAGATGTATGTGCATTTTGAAAGTGATGTTACGATCAATCACCGAGGATTTAAAGCAAGTTTTAAAAAACTGGAAACAGGTACTTTTAATTTTAATCCAAAATCACCACTTTCACTTTCATTGGCGATTTTTAATCACCTTTCTCAGTAGACTGACATAAAAATAACTTAAAAAACCACAGCAGAGTTTCTTTAGTTATATGGAAGAAAGACAAGATTTTATTAATACAAATATGGTAAAAAGTGGTTTTTAGTGGAGGGTATACACCATTCAGGCCCCATTCTATAGGGGGCAGGCACGTATCTAGAAAAAAGTTTGGGGGGGGGGGTCCAAAAATTTCGGGGGAGGGGGGAGTCCAAGCGTTAAAAAAGGCTAAATATTAGTAAATATTTCTATTTCGTTTCGTTAAGTGCTTAAGCTATCATTATCATTATTCTTATTCATTTGGAAATTTTTGAAAGAGAATTAAAATCATATGATGAATTAGACAAGCTTCCGTTAATTAGAACATTTTTCTAGAATGCACTTGAATTCATGTACATTCCAGGAAAATTGATTTTCTTCCTAAAAAGCTTCATTTAGCCAAAATTGATGTAATCTGCATTCTTTGAATAAAAAAAAAGTAGTGTTTGTATTAAAACCACATATACTAATTTGATCAATAAAAAGTAGGTGTAGCAGTGTAAGTAATTGGTTAGCAGGATTGATTGAAGAATTTTGAGATGATAGAATAGTGATTGTTTACAGTTTACACTTTGCTCACAAGGAAATTGAATACCACAGCATATTTTACATGCATTTGTTAAAGTAAAAATGACAGGTAAAATTGGCATATATTGTTGAAGTCATATTGATATATATTGTCTGCAAATTTTGACTTTTGAACAAAATGAATTAACTTAACCCACCCTTACATTAACCCCCACCCCACCCCCACTCCCCAACATTTTTCTTAAAACCGGCCCTGGCACCATTCAGCAGCAGTAAGAGCTGTATCAAATCCCTTATTCATAGATTCTTTGAATTACTGCTTGATTAATATGAAGGATACAGAGCCTGAGAATTATTCTTAATAACTGGGATTTGAAAATAGAATTGCAATAACAAGATGTCTACCAGTCAGGAAAGTCTGGAAAATGCCAGGAAAATCGGAAATAAGTCAGGAAAGTCTATAAAAGGACTGGAAAATGCAAAATAGGTCAGGAAAATTCTCCATCAGAATAAATTTTCCTCCTTATAAAAATTTCTTCGCAAGCTTTGTCCTCTTCGGACTCCAGAGAGTGAAAAATTCTGATAATGATGATTTATGTTTAGATAGAATGAATGATTCAGAGTGTTTGGGGGTATGCAATGCTCACACTTGTTTTACATTCTTTCGTAGAAGGTTTCTGGTGATGGAAAGGTCAAAAAGGTCTCTCTCATTGACCAATTATAAAATATAGAAATTTTCATTACTATCACTCTCTGTATTCTTCCAGATTTGAAGTAGACCAAAAGATAAAAATTAGTGTTCAAATTTGGCATCTACATTGATATTGTCATCTAGGTGTATCACACAAATACCACCTGTAGCTCAAGTAGTATTGGTTAATACTGGTTAAATCTCAACCAAATAGTATTTTACTGTGAAATTCATAGTATTTTTTTCCTATCTGACTTAAGTACATAAATAATTATATTACAGTTCAAAATATATTTCAAGTAAGTTGTAGCAAAATATTTCGATATCAAAAGGGGGTGATGCTGTTGAGGATTTCGCAAAGTAAAATACATCTATGGCCAGGAAATTTTTTCCAGAGCTCCTAAATGTCTGAAAAAAGTGTCAGGAAATTGACTTTCAGAAATTTAGTAGACACCCTAAATAATTATTTTAAAAAATCAATACTGTGTTAGATGGTGATGTTTTGTTTGAATGCGTTGGAAGTATCAAATATTAAATTACACTGGCATATTTAAAAGCTCTGTTTCCACAGAATAAGGTACAATGTGCCTTAAGGAACTGCATTTTTGGATTGCCCAATTAAAGGATTAACCAATTACTAAAACAGTGAAGTTATATGTTTTAGAGTAATCTAGTTGAAGTTTGCTGTATGAAAGTTGGCTGTTTGATTATGGTTTAATGTGTTTTAGCCTGCAATGGCAAGGGTCCTGTAATTAGCTAAAAAGCATTGAATTTTATTTGAATATATGTATTTGCAAGAGTGTTCGCACTGTTTTTTGAGCATGTACCTAATATGATTTTCAGAAATATTGATCTCTTTTACTGCTAGTGTTTAGGATACTTAATTATCCAGCAGTGGCCCAGTCATTTTAAGCTCAGTTCCAATGTTGAGAACACTGAAAGTGAAGCAGTGCTAACCTTGGTCAGCACTTTGGAGGGTGACAGCCTCTCTTTCTTGGACAGCTGTGGAATCCTGTATGCTGCAGGGAGCTAGTGCATGTAAAATCTGTCATGACTCCAAAGTCTTAAATGTTCAGACGATACCCTCTGGGGGTGCTAACCAGGTACTGGTCTGAGTTCAAAATGAAAGGGGTTCAAAATTAGGAGACCCCCAATCTAAGTCAGTCTTCCTCCCACTGGGGCTCAATTGAATGGAAGCTGCTCAATTTTGCCATCACCGTCCTATTATTGAGGATCTGACACTGCTATGCAGTTAGCCATAGGACATTAGGAATAACTACAACAGGCTAATTACCTGTTA
>JAWZYV010017964.1:0-30979 GCA_038373885.1 Cheiracanthium punctorium
GAATAGACGCACACTTCAACACTTCTTCCAAAGTGACCATGAACAAGGCACGAAAAGACAACGTTTTCGACCCCACATTGTATTAAGTGTTCAGAGCCTGTCCCACTCCACGCCAATCGCCTAAGCGTGCGGTTGTGTTTTCTATCCCCACTCATACCTGGGCTCTAAAGATTTTCTTTCCATGTGCTAGTAGAAACTTGCATTGTATTGTCCACTGTACTTGACGAGAATTTATAAGCAGTTCTTCAAACCAAACACACAAGAACGAAAACTAATGTACAAACAACAACAACATGTACGGCTTCAAGATATCTCACGGGATGACATCTTCTTATGAATCCAATTGTGCTCAAATTCTGAGAAAATCCATAGAAATTAACAAATTAAAATTGGAATGGTAGTGCTAGGGAATGCAATCCCGCACTGCTTTTCGTCTTGCGGGTATGAGGGAGTTGTCGGAGGACGATTAAGAGAAGCGTTCCCTCGGCCGCTCACATGACGTATAGTGTACAAAAGGTATTTGAGAAAAACTGACGGACAACTGGAATACACAAAAAAGCTGCATTTTATTGTAGGTATCTTCACAAAACAGTTATTAAAGAAACAAGTTCAATTACGCACCGCACATTGCTTCATAAAAAAATAACACCAGGAACATATCTAATTGTTCCGGCCACACGGGCAATCAAATCTTCCTACAAAACTGCCAGCTCTCTACAGGTTGGCGAGTAAAATATGAGCACTCATAAGCCACTGCCCCACGTGACAACCACCGTCCGGTAGGCGTAAACAATATAAAAATTTGAAACAAACGGATTAAATGATTGATGCCAAGACAGAAGTGCCAGAATTTGGCGGATGCTAATACGTAAGGCTACAACCCCGTGCGAAAACACCGACGGAAGACCGGGAGGCGCTAAGAACTAACACAGCATATGCTAAAGCGAAATTAATTTAGAAGGGAAACCCCGAAAAATCCCAGACATAGCGTCGCGCAAAAGGAAAGAATATTTTATCGAGCCGAAAAAACAAAGTGGAGAGAGATTAATACGGAATACGTAATTTTGATTTAGAAAGACGAAACATAGGAACATTATTTTAAGACGCGAAAAATATGTGAACTTTGTCACATATATCTCTCCACAACCCAACAAAAAAATTTTGACGCCAGAAAAATTTTTTTAAACAAAGAACTTAAACCCTTGAATTAAACAGAAAGCCTAACATGCAGCGCTTATGAGGGCTCATCACAAAAATACAATACCAAATAACATAACAAATTATAAAATACATCACAAAATACCATTTGCAAAAATATCAACAATATTCTGCTACAAATAAAACAATATAAAACGATTCAATTATCCATTACATATCAAAATTACACATGTGCAAATACTAAAGAAAAATAACCTTGAATATTCAAAATAATATATGTACATATGACGTCATAAATGTGAGATCTCTTTGTAAAAACAACTTTGCAGAAAACATTGCAGACAACTTTGCAGATAACATTGCAGAAAACATTGAAGATAACTTTGCACGTGCAAAAACATTTACTTTCAAAGTCCTTTGCATTATCAACGTCCATGCAAAATAAGAAATGAAAGTTTCTCAATATTATTAACAAATCTCAAATATACTTAGTGCACTTAATCAGGTTTAAATTTTAAAATAAAGTTCAAAGATGAAGCTTCTAATTAAATGAATGTCAAAGAAGATTCTAATAAAAGTCATGACATAATTTAAATAAATCAAGTCAAAATGATTGCAATCAAATACCTGAAATGTGTCCAATGCAATTTAGTTGCAGTACAGGTATTGCTATCAACTTTCAAAACAAACTCTCTCTTTTTTCTTAAAGCTTGTTTATTTATTTATTAATATTTTTTTTTAATATCAAACACAATTTACTTCGTGAAAAACATAATAAAAACTTTCAATGAATAAAAATATCAAAACATATATAAATATTTTTTTTTTTTTTTTAAACATGAGCTTCAAAACAAATTAAGATTTTTGTGACCAAAAACAGGAAACTTTCAAACAGACGAAACATGAACATAAACAATATTTGCAAAAAAATGGTAAACACAAAAGAAAAATGTATGTTTGTGTGTGTAAAGAAGGTGCAGGTTAGAAAAACCCATTAAATTGTGTAGAAAAGAAAAAGAAAAGTCAATTGTGCTGACACAGCGACAAAAGACGGATGCATGACAAGGTTGACAATGCATCAAAAGTTAATCTTGTTACCAAAAAAAACGCGAGCGTAACAAGTATCCTATGGGGACACGGGCGAGGCATGCACAAGGCATTCAAGTTCCGACAGGGGGGAAAAAGAATGTCAAGTAGCACCTATATGTGTCGCAAAACATGGAGACCAAAGTGACAGTGTGAGAAAGTGTAAGTTAAAACTTACAAAAGTGCAAAAAGCACGTGTGAACAGAAGCTAAATCTCTTCTCAACAACGGGGCGCATGGGACTTGTAAATTTGGAACGACTTAGCTTCAGAGAAAATTACAAAAAGGGACCGCCAATAAGAAAAAAACAAAGCATGACACCAACAAAAGAAATGATTCCCAACAACCATTAGCTCACCTACAGAAAACTATTGTTCCTCTTTTTTTTTTTTTTAATATTAACAACAACTTGATTAACTAAGTTTCATGAAAAAGAGATACATATCATACAGTATACTGAAGTGTACATCTTTAAAAATACTGGACCAGCCAGATACAAACAAGATATTATACAACAGTGTACAAAGCAAGGAAGTGTCTGTGGGTACCTTCACAAACACACCATTACTAAAACGAAAACATGCATCTACTTTCTAGGTCTTAAATTATACTGATTATGTGAAGTTGTAGGTAGATTAAAATTATCTGTAACACCATTATGGTAGTGATTATTACTATGTAAAGAAAGATATTCAGAACGTGGAGGAGCTAAAATTAATCTATCAACATGTACTCTCTGAGGTTCGAGATGGGGAGCTTGCAAACGTCTAATAGAGAAAGAAACAGGTGAGTGTTTTTCAGTGATCACATAAGGACCTGTGAATTTAGGTTTAAATTTATCCAAAGACTTTTTATAAACAATGTCATTTACATTTAAATCTCTGAGCCTAGCATGTTGTGAGTGTCTCTGAAAGCGAATCGTTTGTGAAGAAATAATGTGTTGATAAGCTTTATTATAAATAGAGTCTAATTCTTGCATTAATTTATAAGTGTGTATGTCATTAAGATTTGGCGGAGTTGTCTCAAAGTTAAATGTGTCAAAAATAAGTGATAATTCTCTGCCAAAATGTAATAAATTGGGTGTAAAACCAGTAGTTGAATGTGTTGAACCATTATACAAAGATTTGTGAATTAAAATTGCATGTTCGAAGTTGTGGCCATCAAGTAATAAAGAATTTACAGAGTATTTAATGGAAGTATTTATGCGTTCAGTAATTGAATTACATTGTGGATGAGCAGCCGAAGAATGATTAATTTTTATACCAAGTTTGTCATGAAAATGATTATAAATTGAGGCAACAAACTGTGGCCCTAAATCTGTCAAAATCACTGCAGGACGGCCAAAAGTTGTAAAATATTTAAAAAGAGCCTCGACTATTACATTAGCAGACGTAGAAGTAAGAGGCACAAGCTCCATATGGCGAGAGAAGTGATCAGTGATTGTTAGAACAGTACGACCATTACTGAAGGGACCAACAAGGTCAATAGCAATAGTATGTCCTGGATAAGTTGGTGTGTATGTTTGTTGTAAAGGAGCAGGTCGAGTAGGATGATGTTTCACTTGTAAACATACAGTACAAGAGGCAACAAAATTGACAGTATCAGTATAAATACCTTTCCAAAAATACTACCTTGTTAGAAATTCGTAAGTCTTTTTTAAACCATAATGTGACAGATGAGAAATTGTTAAAGCTTTTGCTTTTAACGAATGTGGAACAACAATTACATGATGATAAGTTAGATTATGAACATTATACTTTTCACACATCAATAACATAGTTTCTGGATGAATAAAAAAGGCAGGATGAGTTGCAGAGGAACCCTTACTTAAAATTTCATTATAAATGACAGACAACTCAGGATCAGCATTTTGCTCTCTGAAAAAAGTTTCATTTGAAATTTCCAACAGTGGATCAGTACTATTTGAATTTTTTGTAACTAAAAAGTTCACATATTCATTATTTTTAGGAACATTATCAACAATTGGTATAACACCTTTATCATAAATTAACTGAGGATTACTGTCAAGAGTTTCAGTATTATTTTCAAAGTTGTCCCTAGATAAATAGTCAGCAAGTACATTCTTAGATCCAGCAATGTGCTGAAAACTAAATGAATATTCTGACAACTCAAGTAACCACCATTGTTGAACCATTATGTCTTGTGATTATGTCAGCTGGGTTGGTAGTCTTTTTATATTTTTTCAAAGGAGCACTATCAGAAAGAATTATAAAATGTCTATTATACAAATAATATTTAAAGGCATTAACAGATTTATATATAGCCATTAGTTCCAACTTAAGAGCAGGATACTTTTGCTCAGCTTTATTTAACGATTTGGAAAAATAAGCAACTGGAAGTAGTTTATTATCATACATTTGTAAAAGACAAGCACTTATAGAAATGTTGGAAGCATCAGTATTTAAATAAAAAGTCTTATTCCAGTCAGGAAGTCTTACCATAGGTTCAGAGAAAAATATTTGTTGCATCTTTTGAAAATTTTGTTCATGTGTAGAAGTCCAAACAAATTTAGCTTTAGGAGTAGTTAATTGAATCAAAGGTTGAGATAACTCAGAAAATGCAGGAATTAAGTGTTTGTAAAAAGTTGCCAAACCAATAAAGCGTTTTAATTGTTTTTTTGTTGTAGGAGTTGGAAAAGAAACAACTTTTGCAATGTTACATTGAATAGGCTTGATAAAATGATTTTCAATATGAAAACCCAAATAGTTTGTTGATGTTTTATGAAAAGAACATTTAGTAGGAGCAAGTGTCAAATTATATTTACATAAAACTTTTAAAACTTTTTCAAGTTTATGTACAGTGTCTTCAAAAGAATGTGATCCTATAATAAGATCATCCTGATATGCGAAAATTCCATCTGAGTTAACCTCGTCTAGTAAAAGATCCATAAGAGCCTGAAAAGTTGAGGCAGCGGATTTCAAACCGAAAACCATTGTTTTATATTTAAATGAGCCAAACTGAGAAGTGAAAGTTAATTTATCTTGTAAATCTTTTGGTAAATCTATTTGATGATAAGCCTGTTGTAAATCTAAACTGGTGAAAAATTTATATGTTGATAGATTAGCAATAATTGTCTGAATTTTAGGTAAAGGATATGATGAACCTTGTATGACAGAATTCAACATACGCAAATCAAGGGCTAACCTATACTTCTGTTTGCCAGAAGGGTCAGGCTTTTTCTTTACTAAAATTACAGGACATGCCCATTCAGAACAGTTACGTTCAATTATACCTGCATTCAGTAATTCTTCTATTTGCTCTTTAGCTTCACTTTGAAGAGCCTGAGGAATTGGAAATGGCAATGTTTTTATTGGAAAATCATTAGTAAAGTTCAACACAGGAATAACTCTGTCAGTGTGTCGTAAAGTAGACATATCTTTTGAAAAAGCAGCAAAATTGCTTAGTAATAAACTACTTAATTCACTTTGTTCATTACATTCCAAATGTGCTAAGTCAAAATCAGATGAAGTTAATTGCTGTTTTCTTTTATTAAGCACTTCTGATGAAGGCTGTATTAAATTACACATTTGAAAATTCTCAGAATCATCGGTTAGGTCTCTTTCTTTAACTTCATCAATATCATAAATATTACCAATCTTGGTATTCTTATTTAAATGAATTTTCTGTTCAGATACATTATGAATAAATATAGAAAATTTTTGAGAGCACTTGTTACCATTTTTGTTTTGATTAAAGTGTCCATTTAAATAACAAGCCTCATAAGAAATGTAATTTTCAGCATCATTTGGTGAAAAAAGAAAATATTCAGTGCTAGACTTATTATCACAACAAACCTGAGCATAAATATGCTCATCCGATTCTAAAATGACCTTTTGACATAGATAAACAGAATTGTCATTTACTTTAATTGAATTAGGACCTTTTTCATTATTATCAGTTGCACACACATGCATATTGCTAGAGTCTTTATTATTTAGAAAATATACCTTTAAATCATTAACCATAAGACAAGAATTTTTCATATCAATTGAAATATTGTTTTCTCTTAAAAAAGGAAAACCCAAAATACCATCAAAATGTTCATTAACTGGAATGTCAACAATATAGAAGCAGTGGTGAATAAACATTGATTTAATTTTAAAGGTTAATTTAATACAAGCAGAGAATTTTATTTTTGAATTAATTGTAGATATAGTGACTGAAGAAGCCAGGTGTTTGTAATTGATTTTAGATTTAATTTCATTAAAAACATCCCTTGTAAGTAAGGAAATAGAACTACCAGTGTCAATCAAGAATTTAAGTTTTTGTTTATTCACCATCACCTCAATTATTGGTAATAAATTACAATCATTGTTCACATTTGCAATAAAATATTCATTTCGTTCTTTATCTTCAAAAAAATTATCAGTCTGTACACATTTAGATTCAGCAATGGTAACAGGTACAATAGTCTGAGTCGAACAAGAACGAACTCTACGCTCATTAGACACTTTTGGTAAATTTTTAGACAAAATTGGGAAATTGTCTGGTGTATGTATGAAAGAACGAGATGTGTTCCCACCAGTCAAATCCCACCTCGAAATTAGTTTAAATTACAGTCATTAGAAAAATTTCTTCCTGAATTTCGGAAGTTGGGTCGACGACCAAAATTATTATTTTGTGGAGTATTGTGCAAAACTTTAAGTTTTCTACACTGGCGTGCAGAATGATGTCTGCCGGAGCACAATTGGCAGATAATACTACTTTGACCTCTATTTCTGTCATAATTTTGAAAAACTGTATTTCTGTTTTTAAACTGTGTATTATGAGGTCTACGTTGTCTGAAAAAATTCCGTTGCTCAGAAGCAGAAGCAGAAGCATTACGATTGGTGTCAGCAGAACCAGAAGTAGAATTTTTAAAAGTCAAATCATTAATTTTTAAGGCTAATTCTTCAATTTTTTCAGAAATAGCAAACACTGGGGCTTTTTGTTGATTAGCCAAAACAAGTGATTCAGATTGTGTAATATTTTGTAATTGCTGGGCACGCACAACAGCTTTAGAATAGTCAGTTATGTTATCCTCCAAAATTTTAACTCTAATGTTAGATGGCAAAGCCGACATCAATTTAACATATTTAATATCATCAAGAGCTTGAGAATCTTTAATTTTATCTACCTTAGAAACCAAAACATTTAATCGATGAACAAAAGCAGTTACAGAGTTAAAATCTTCAAATTTCAAATTATTAAGCTCGGTTACTGGAGCTAGAATTTCATTATTACAAAAATATTTTTCAAATTCTAATTTAATTACATCAAAATCTCTCGCTTTATTTACAACTTCATTTTCAATAAAAAACTGTAATGCTGGACCAATTAGTTTAGTCTTGAAATACAAAATAGTTTTTTCTTCTGACCATTTGTTTAAAGATGCTAAGTCTTCCAATATACCAAAGAAATGTTTTAACTCTACGCCATTACCATCAAATGATGGAATATTAACAGAAAAATCAGAAGTTTTAGACATTCTACAATAATAAAAATAAATGACTTACCTACAAAAATGACATAAAACACACAAAACGCAAAAATTATCCTCTTATGAATGAAAATCAAAACATTTATCCTTGTGACACACATAAAAGTTCCGAATCCATTATAAAAACACACATAATTCTGAACACCACACTCGTCTTTCGGTTTCCGCTAGAGTTGACTCAGAAGTATCGGCGAAATACAGGAAACATAGGAACAACAAACACTGGTAGCTGAAAAACACAGGGCGGCGAAACCAGAAGAGCATTGTAACACCGGAACGGTCACTACGGAAAATGTAGACACAGAGAACCATACAAATCTATGACTTTCGATTTCGTCATACACACCGCTGGCTAGAAGGCACAGGTATCAGCAAATTCTTTTCAGTCGCACAACGCTGGGTAATCAAAAATCCTCTCATCCCTCAGAAAAATCCGAGAAAGTTCACAGCACAAGGAGCAGTTACTGAATCACCGCAGGGAGACATCAAAATTCCGATGACATGGAGACGGGAGAGTCCGCAGAAAATTTGTTTTGCTTAAGTAAGAACAGTTTTTTTTTTTTTTTTTGCACATTCATACTTGGGCAAAAGGAAACTCCGACAGCCGGTGATGTGCCGGAAACAACTACTCGTGAAAACGAGCTGGTCATGACGCACCAAGTTTATATGAGGGAGTTGTCGGAGGACGATTAAGAGAAACGTTCCCTCGGCCGCTCACATGACGTAAAGTGTACAAAAGATATTTGAGAAAAACTGACGGACAACTGGAATACACAAAAAAGCTGCATTTTATTGTAGGTATCTTCACAAAACAGTTATTAAAGAAACAAGTTCAATTACGCACCGCACATTGCTTCATAAAAAAATAACACCAGGAACATATCTAATTGTTCCGGCCACACGGCATGCCGGAGTTCCATAAAAAAAACGAACACAACCTCCTCTGACGGAGAGCAATCGAGAAGTCTTGTCAAATCTTCCTACAAAACTGCCAGCTCTCTACAGGTTGGCGAGTAAAATATGAGCACTCATAAGCCACTGCCCCACGTGACAACCACCATCCGGTAGGCGTAAACAATATAAAAATTTGAAACAAACGGATTAAATGATTGATGCCAAGACAGAAGTGCCAGAATTTGGCGGATGCCAATACGTAAGGCTACAACCCCGTGCGAAAACACCGACGGAAGACCGGGAGGCGCTAAGAACTAACACAGCATATGCTAAAGCGAAATTAATTTAGAAGGGAAACCCCGAAAAATCCCAGACATAGCGTCGCGCAAAAGGAAAGAATATTTTATCGAGCCGAAAAAACAAAGTGGAGAGAGATTAATACGGAATACGTAATTTTGATTTAGAAAGACGAAACATAGGAACATTATTTTAAGACGCGAAAAATATGTGAACTTCGTCACAGCGGGATTTCGGGATTGAGATTTACTGATCTCGCGGGATCCCGCAATCCCGCAGGATTTGCTGTCATTGAGCTAGGACTTCATTTCAACAGAGAAAAAAAAAAAAGTAAGATTTTAAGCACTATGAAGTTTAACTTTAATAATAATACTTAATCTTATGAGATAATTTATACAAGAATTTACAGAAATATGAAAATTATAATCATGATTTTCAGAATGATATACTAAGATATGTCTTAATATATTAGTTATGTCAGTTGATAAAAATCAGGAATTTACTGAAAAATACAATTTATAAATACTACATTCACACACTTACGTTATTTTCTTAGTTGCTGAAAAAAGAACGTACAAAGTAGAACAAATCCAATGAATCATTTCCTGGTCTAGATTTAATTTTAGTAAAATAATTAAATGTGTGAATTAAAAAAATTTAAAAACTGAAATCAAAGCTTTTTATGATTAATTCGTAACTGTTCGCTAAGAGATAAATTAGTAAGAAATATTTCAGTTCATTTGGGATTGGAAGTTTGCGAAAAATTTAGATTTAGATGTTTGATCAGACTCCCATTGGAAGATATATATAAAATAAATAAAACTTTAAATTAAAATTTCTAATTATTGATTCGTTTATTGTTAGATAAGAGACATGAATATTCAAAAATTTTCGTTCTATTTATTGAGAAAGTGGCGTGAAATTGTAATAAAAAATAATTTATTTCTCAGTATAAATCCCGCGGGATTAGGATCGTAATCCCGCAGGACTAGTCCAGCAAATATTTTTGCGGGATCCCGCAGGATCCCGTTCCCGTGGGATCGGGATTGCATTCCCTAGGTAGTACCCTTTGCACTACCGAATTTTCATGTTGCTGACACATTCTCTCTTGAACTTAACTTCCCACAGAAGCAAATCGCACACATTCCATTCCTTTTAATTTGAAAGTGAAATCGATGGCAGTAATATTCTGACAGAAAATGGAAATTAAATTTTATTCGGGATTTGAAGTGTTCTGCCGAAGATGCTTCTTATCAGTTGCATAGGGCCTGAAATCCACAGAATGTCTTCATTTGCATCCTATCTGGGGCGCATTCAAATTTAGTATAATGTAAAACAAAATATCGAGATTGAATTATTCCTTAAAATGATTTTCCAAAGTGGATTTGATTTGACAGTTAAATTAAATGAAAACGGGAAATATGAATAGTGTCAAACCTATCCGTTGCAGTATACAGAGTGCCTCAAAAAGATGATAACAACTTTTAACTCTTTTAAGTGGGAGCATTTTTGCACCACACTCCAGTTTTTCCAGATGCTAGGAGAGATATTTATAGTTACGAACTGTACATTATTCGTGAATACCGTTCTCATGAATAATATGAAGTTATTGCTAGAAATTGCTGTAAAAAATTAAGGCTTCATCATTTTGTTGTATTGTAGAAACTATACATCTTATTTCTGTAACTAAGGTCGGAAATTTCCCTAATGCCTAGTGAAATAATGCCTGTTTTTTTTTGTTTTGTTTTTTCCAATTAGCAGTGAAAGCTCCGGAATTAGATGGTTTTATGAAGCGAAACTTGCTAGATAAGTGGCTGAATGTAAGGAGGCTTGAAAATTGGGAAAAAAAAGCTACATTAAGAAAAAAATCTGCCCGCTCTTTAAAAAAATGCCAACTGCCTAAGACTGCGATGCAGCCTGTGTAATAACGGTCAATAAAACTGGTTTACTGGCCGTCTAGAGAGCCTGCATCCCAGCCTAAATTAATATACGACCTCAGCCGTGGACTTGGATGTAGGACGACCATCGACTAACGGATGATGGGCAAAATAGCGTCAGTCTTTCAAAGAAAAACAAAAGACCCTCTTTTAATAATTAGCTACATAAGAGCCCTCTAGCGCCGCACAGCGACGAATCACGATGCAATTTCCTACTAACGCATGCACGAGCACAACAAACTGAATGATAACGATTCATAGCGCCATCTTACAGGCAGATTTCGTTTAGCTGTTTTAGAATATGTCGATGATCGTTCTATATCCGCGTCCATGATCTCAGCCTTACAATTTTAGAGTACAGTGGATTAAACGGTAATATTCCGCTCTACTGTTCGGCATACTTAAAATAAACTACACACAGCAGAGCCAACCAAACAACCCTTCCCTGTTTCAGCTATGTGAAATATTCCTTTGGCTTTATGATTTTATGATTGTTAGAAACTGATTTTAAGTTACAATAGAGATATATTTAAATAGCTGAGTTTAACTGTAGGTGTATAAAATAATAATTAAAAAAAGAATATGATCTAGATAATACAAGTGGAACTAGTTCATTAATTACAAAGCGAATTTCTAGGTAAATATCTGATTTATCTACATTTGCAAAACATTTAGCTTCACAATTGTATATAAGTTAACTATTTTGGCGCATTAACATCGTTACAAGTAAATATTTTTTACACTTTTGTAACTCTATTAAGCTCTGTTTAAAGATTATAAAAGTTTCATCCTGCAATTTCAGATGAATTAAGTTTAAATGAAGTTAAGCATTGGAAGTATTTATAATTTAACAGACGCAGGAGGAAAATATGTGGTTTATACATCAGAATTTTTTTAGAAAATATTCTCTATTTAATAACATCTAATACACCAGGAATTTCGTGATTCAATTTATTCAAGTTTCATAATTAATTTTAACCGATTTTATCGTTTAGAAGACGTTTCTGTTTATTTATAAGACAAATGATAGTTCTCAATGAAAATTATTTCCCCTCTTTTCCGTTTAAATGTGCATCTGGAGGAATTAAATAAACAAAACAAAAAGGAAAACCATAAAAACATTCCGTTACTTTTAATCGGAATTTCTATCCCTAGGAATGAATTCTGATTAAAAGCGAAAAGACAACGGAGACAAGAATGGTATATGTCTCCTTCTTTGCATACAGAATAAGAGGGAGACATATCGCCAAATAATCCTTGTCAGTATACAGAAGGAAATGAATACATTTCACTTAAGTTCCAGTACACCTTCAATGTGTTCCTACAAGATTTTTTTATGTCATCTGATCAAGCAATGATTGCTGTGCTGCTGTTTGCAAATGAATGCTATTGACATTACTGGAATATGCAAATTAGGACCAACTTCGTTTTGTATTTCCAGGTGAATTCTTTTTAATCTGATTTGAAAGATTATTCAGTTCGGGATAAATTTGTCTTCTGGCTATTTGGCGATGCACCTTTAATTATTTGCATTCGGTACACTTGCGCTGTATAAAATTAGTTTGGATTTTAAAAATTTTCGCTAATAAAGTTATGTGTTTATATTATGTCTTTCAATAAAATCAATATATTTTAAGCTCAGAAAAATCAGGAACGGTCGTTGGTTCGACTGAGTCCCAGGCTGTTTAAATTTCCTTTCTCTGTGCTAGTAAAATCTATCACTGTGTTGTCCATTTATTCGACGAGTATTCATAAACGGGTCCTTAACCAAACAAATCCAGACACATATTTTACAGATACAACAACCAGTCATGAACGGAACGGTTCATCGGGTTATACCATTGCGATTAGGCCAATTACGCTTGCACATTTACGCCGCATGACAGATCAGCTCAAAATTGTGAACATATATTTAGTTTTCCTAGAATCCATTCAACCGCTGATTTTTATTTCTTTATTTTCTTTTGGCTTACCTTAAGATTGAATTTAGATTTACCCAGTATTCGATAGAGCACGAAAGTGAAAATTGTGAGACTTATTTCTGATAAAATAAATATATCGCGTTAAATGTCTACTTAAATTAATAATCCCAGGCTTAAAAAATTCCGTGACGCACAAGATAATTTCGTAAATTTTACGATTTGAATGAGCTCGGAACAGCTCTTTGAAATGACCAAAAATGAAAATTGACTTTTATCATGACACTCAAATAAATACAATTTCAAGTTTCATTGCCTTATCATTAACTATGGATATTGGTGCAGATCTTAGTTTTCAAGATCTCTTTACTAAATTGGAAGTGATAAAATAACTGTTTCATGGCAGCAAATACAGGGTGGTTATACAGTTTGGTATTTCGTTGCAACTTGCTAAATGCGTTGCATTGACTATACGGAAAAGAAATCTGTAATAAAAATAGCTCAAATTTCGAACGGTAGATGGCATTTTTCGCTAGAAAGCATAAATTTTATGAAAAATAAGAGCGTTTAAAAAGTCCAGTTAATGCCGTACAATACTTCTTCACCATGCTCTTAGAAAAGAAAAAAACGATATTTAGTGATCAAGTTGTTTCATCAGATCTCTGGGGTTGGGACGGTCGCCCCCTAAACCACTCCCCCTTTAAATTTCCTTGATCAAATGGATGGATTTACACATAGTAAAATACAATGCAATTTATGCGTTGAACAGCCGAAATCGTAGCCTTAATGAGCAGATTGTCTTACAATAACTACAACAAATACAATAAAATATTTTTTTTTATGATATAGGCCACCTAGATAAAAAATGTTCGTTATCTCCATGCACCTTTAACAAAAAGAATAAAAATAAAGGCAAACTGATCTAAAGGAATCATTTCTCAACTTCGTTAATTTTAAACTGTGTAAGAAAAATTATAACACTGAAATCTCTGCATTTATACAAATTAAGGAATTGAGTAACAAGTAATATAAAGAAGAGAGCAATGCTTCCTTTAATTATTGGAAAACACTTAAGGGTGAAGAACATTAATACTTGTCAGAATCATTTATATTAGCCCTTTTTGTTTTTACTTTAACTGATGAATTACTATGAAGCAGAACCCTCTTCATCACATATCGATGATAAAACGAGGATGTCTATTATATCTTTTTGTTTTAGTATTATATGAATTATAGAGCGCATTTGATCAAGTTAGCATTTTTTTTTTTTTTAGATGACTGAAAATTTTTTGTATGACTTATTCATGTAAGATAACTTAAACTTTTTTCTTAATGCTTCAGGATCGAAACATCGTGAAAGAAGGGAGATGTTAAGAAATTTGGAATGTTCATAATTAAAATCTCCTAGTTCTGAAAAAAAAATTGTTTGTAAGTATTACATTAAACATTTAAAAAAATTATTATACATTTTCTGTCCGTTTTATGGTTAAATCCTTATTTCAGATACATTAGGTGTGCCGTAAAATAATGTACTTTTTTCATATGTCAGTATTTTGTCTAGCCCGAACCGCTGAAGCTAATACGAAGTTTTTGCGCTACGTTTCTTCCTGCGTTAACGCTATCCGCTATACGGAGTATATTGACCACCCACGTTTCGGATTTTATACGTGCGCATGCGCTATATTATGCAATGGCATTCAACGTTAGCGGGAGTGAAACCTGTATGCAGAAACTCTATATTAATAAGAAATTGCGCACGTGTGTGAATATTTTAGCGTAGGTGCTAGATTGGAGAACCTTTTCCAAAATTCGTAACTTGCGTGTAATAGGAGGCCAAAATGATCATTTCGCATATCCTGCGAGGTCTCCTTAAAACACTTGGTAGATATCCTTAAAACTCTTGGTATAAAATATAAAACTCACGAATACCTAAAATTCGATTTCAGAACATTTCGAATAGTATCCTCCAAATAAGGTAGACGTGAAAAAAAGAGGAAGGTGGACATTTTTCTTGAAAGAAAAAAAATATATCTATAAAATGATCGCTTTAAAATCTAATGAATAGGATTCCCATACCGAAGCACAGCTTGTTTGTCATTCAATACTTGTTGAATATTTATCTGCTTGGATTTTATCTAAAAAAGGATATTACTTTCCGGTACACCTAATACATAAAGTTTTATTTGCTTTTTGATGAAAAATATATGCTAATAGATAGCATGACAAAATGATAATTTCGTATAATATGTGCGCATGAAAGATTCATTGTCTTTTAAGTCACGAGGCCATAAAAAATGATTATTTTTTTTATTTGTTACTCTTCTTTTCCTTGTCCTTTTCATATTTTATCATTATTTTATCTAAATACCACATTAAAAACAAATTAGCTTTCCTCATCATAATTAAATAGGAAATCTAACGAAGAAGAAAAAAAAAAGTTGTCTAATTATTCACTTTTTATTAATAAAGGCATTTTTCTTTCGAAAAAGGTGCCCGTTTGTATTTCAACGTAGCGTTATTTATGTTTTGGTAATTACTTGTTTAATGCGAGCTTTTAGACCTTTTTAATGTATTGTAATGTAAGGGCAAAACTGATTTAAAAAGGAATTTTACGTAACACTAGGTGTTTAAGTTGAATTTTTGTTACTTGAGGCTATTGTAAAGAGATCGAGAAGAATTTCTTTAAATAAACGAACATGGATTGTGAAATACTTTCCAACACAATTAAACCGGAAAAGCAAACACAGCCAATGAAAGGGTTATGAAAACTTTAGCCCTGCCCGGTCGTTTAAATTTGACCATGGTTGTCGCACTGGTCTGAATTAATCTCACGAGGTTAGCCTCTCTGCGACGGGTCCTCCCTGTTTGTGACACCAAGCAGCTTTCGTAATGTACCGGGTGTCCGTAATTAGACTACTCTATTTTAAAGATGTTTACAGGTACTAACTATTGTTCAGGACATAAGGAAAGCATAAGAATTTGTTTGAGCGAATAAATAAAATTAGTTAAAATATTCGTCACCAGGAGGCCAATTCCCTGACGCATGGCCTCCCCGGTCCCCAGACCACAATCCATGCGACTTTTCACTTTTGGGGTAGTTTGGAACATTTAGTTAAGTCGTGATCATCCAAGAATTTTTCTAAATCTTAAAGACAGCATTTCACAACGTGTTCGTAGTATTTCCCCGAACAAACACTGCGGTCAGCTGTGGAACATGCTCTGTTACGGTTCCAGATGGTAGCTGACAATTTTGAACGTCCTGTTGAACATTTTTCCTTGTAATAATATCTGTAAACTATCAAAAATCTATGCTGAATATGTAGTCTATTTAAAAATGCGCCCCCTGGTGGCAAGCATTTGAACTGACCTTTTTTCATTCGCTCAAGCACATTCCCGTACCTTCCTTATGTCCTACACAAAATTTCACAACTTTCTCAACAACAGTTTCTTCTGTAGACAACTTTAAAAATGGGGTCGTTTAATTTCGGACACTCTGTATTTCAATAGAGCATTTAGAAGTGACATTCAATAATAATAAATACACACCTGTTCACGATTTCTGTTACGGGGGACGTCACGAAAGTTAGTTTCCCACGTGGTGGGATCCGTTTTTGCAGCCCTAGTGTCCTGGAAATCTGTGCCTGAGATAGGAGTCAGAGTTCCTACAGTTATTTGCAGTCTTCATGAGAGGAAAAGGGATGCCCTGAGAGAAATTTCTTCAGGTGCAAGTCACTCGAAGAAAGATCGGTACTAATGGGTGACCATTCTGTCAGTCCATTACTTCTCTCTTGACGAAGACTGCAAAGACTCTTGCGTCTTCTTTCTCAGGTAGCAGACTTCGGTGTGACTCTGGACTAAAAAAATTCATCCCGCGGTATGACGAGTGTTGGAGTTCAAGTTATCCATATGCTTAAAGTAGTTGAAATATTGTTGTAGCTTTTGCAATAAAAATTTACCAGGTAATAATGTTTGGTTCGTTTTCATTGATCTTGCGGAAATTTATTTACTGGACAGCCCTTGTACTTTTTATAATACTAGGGGCCAAGGCCCCCAGACTCGCTAGGCTCGCTTTTCGTATGAGGCATTCGGCCCCTAATCAGGCTTATTCGTAAAAAAGACATAATTTCAACAGACAAAACCCGAAGATTGGATCAGATAGAATGTTACTGAGCTAAGCTACACATTTCTTGGTTCTTGCATGTTCATTGGTACATAAAAATTTAAACCTCACACTACAGTAGACTCCCTACCCCTCATAACACGGAAGATATTTTGTAATGGGAATCCGTGTTGTACGGGTCCTGAGCTATACTCAACCTGCAGTGCGGACTCCGCTTATAATCGCTGGAAAAATTATTTGCACTCCTCAGAAACACAATGATATTTAATGTTGCCATTCAAAAGTTATATTAATTAGGAGCTAAAGCGTAATAAAATCAGAACATATGTTTCAGCTGTATTTTTAATAATGTAAAACCTATTGGACACCTTTCGAATTTGCCACCCATGGCGATTTTTCATTATTTGGCGACTTGCGTACATTTAAAGTTAATAAAAGCTACGGAACAGATAGAATAGCCTGCCACCAATAGCGACTTTTCATTATTGGGCGATTTACACATGCTCACAACCTATATTTACTTTTCATTTAAGGTTACCGGAAAACCATTATCCATATTTTCATTTACATAATCGTTTGCAGATTGGCGTACTTAACACCACGAATTATACCATCTCGTCCCGCTAGCAAATATCCAAAGTGTACTATAACTGCTATAATGGCAGAGTTAACGCCGCCCAATATTTCTACTGGTAGCTAATAATCCAGCTGGACGAGAACCGGCTTTAAAATAATCTGCATTTTAATTATTTTTCATTTTCAAGATATTAGTTATTCTGTTTTGGATAAACGAATAATCGCTCATTCTAAACTCCTGTTGTCTAAGCGAACTTACTATTTGAAAATTGTCAACTTTTTATAACACATTTGGAGTTACTTATTTCATATAGTTGTAACAATCGTAAAATGACGTCAAAGCAACGTCATCCTTTTCAGATAAAAATCCATCCAACTAACTCCATGGCGCGGGCTCGCGATTTTCATGTATCCAGTAGCTCGCCTATTGTTGGTGTTCTAAAGTTTTTTTTTAGTGAAAGATGTTTGCAAGAGAATATTGTAAGATGATTTTGTAATGGTTGTGAATAATAAAATGATGTTTACAGCTATAAGTGGCGCCCAACGTAAAAAATGGTATAGATAAGTGAGTGACGGTTTATTTTGTTTACTTTAAATTTAGGAAATATGGCTTACTTAGGTAAAGCGCGAAAAGAAGACTTAATCCTTTTTGCCCAAGAAATTGGCAAGGAAGAGGTTATGCAGATTTAAAGGTTATAGATCTTAAAAACTTTATTATGAAGTCTAAGAATTATGAGGAAGAGTTTGTAAAAGATGTCCTATCAAATATAATTGAAGTTCGGAAATCAAAAGAACAAGAAATAATTAATGACAAGAATCTCGAAATAGAAAGGCTTAGGTCCCAACTCGAAGCTCATAGGTTAGGCTTACCAACCGAAATTAATAGAGCTAGTGTAGAAATGAATCAGTCTATCTTGGAAGTACAAAAACTTTTACCAGTTGTCTGTCCAAAGGAAGATGATATGGGTTTATTTTTGAATTTGTTTGAAAGGCAGTTAAACTTCTTTAATGTGCCTGATTCTAAATGGGTTGCTATTTGATCGGTGTGCTACCAGCCGATATCGCCAAACTTATTGCTAAGGAGCCAAATGAGAAGACTCAGAATTATAAATACGTTAAAAACTTGTTGTTACAAAGGTTTAAGCTTACGGCAGATAAATTCAGACAGTTATTCTGTCAGCATAACAAATCGCCTGACGATACTTGGCGAGATTTCTATTTTGAATTAAGGACATACTTTGGAGGTCGTATTTCAGAACTGGGTATCAGTGATTTCGAAAGCCTTAAAGACTTAATAATTGCCGACCAAATAAAAAGAAAAACCCCATCAGAAATGAGAGATCATTTTATGGATGAATGGGTAGACTGGAATTTTCCTAGTGAAATAGCTGAAAAGCTTGATGATTATGTAAATATTCGAAATAATTTAGGAAAAGACTCTTTTAGAAAGAAATTTAGTGGATATAAAACTAGTTCCCCAAAACGAGACTACAAGTCTAAATGGTCTGAAAGAACACAAATAAAATCTGTCTCAAATGATAGAAATCCTTTAACATGTTACAGTTGTGGTAATCCTGGATTCATAAAAGCAAAATGTCCAAATTGTTCTAAAAATAGAGAAGAACGAACTAGATTTAATTCTGTGCATATGTACACTTGTTTGGGTTCACACCCTCCAACTGTTTTGTTAGACATATCCATTTTTGAAGCAACTGGAGCTGTTTGCGCGGATACTGGTGCTAGCCGTTCTATTGGTGGAGAATCTGTATATAAATTTCTGATGGAAAGAGGCCAAATATTCACGGATCTAGAACTTTCTATGCAGCTAGCTGATGGTCATCGAACTACGTCTAGAGTGTTGAGTGCTGACGTGCCAATTACGGTTCAAAACCGAACATTTATTACGAATCTTATTTTCTTTCCCCATGCTAAGGGAAATCGCACTCTGTTGGGTGTAGACTTTTTACAAAAATCTGGTATTGTGTTAGATATCAAGAGCGGGTTTTGGCACTTTGATGACACACCTCGTCAAAAATTCTCGTTTGCAAAAGAGGATCCAAATCTGGAAGAAACTGTCGAAAATATCGAAGTAAATTCTTATTCTTTGAGAGAAAGCGAAGGTTCAAGATTAGATTGTGAAGAAAAGAAAATTTTAAATGATTTGCTCTGCAAATATGAGAGAATCTTTCAGGCAGGGGGAGAGGCCACTCCACTAGTAGAGCATCATATTAATACAGGAAATCACCCGCCAGTGTCAGTTCCACCTTATCGGTTGTCCCCAGCGAAAAGAGAGTTGCTGAAATCTAAAATAGATGACCTTCTTGTGAAAGGAATTATTGAGGAGTGTGAATCTCCGTACTCGGCACCAGTTGTCCTTGTTCCAAAACCGAATGGTGACGTACGTCTTTGTATCGATTACAGAAAGTTAAACTCTGTGACTATACCCGATTCTTATCCTTTACGGATGGACGATCTTTTGCATCAAGCCAAACGTACTGAATTCATGTCTACGCTTGACTTACGTTCTGATTACCACCAGGTAAATGTGTATGCACCTGATCGTGAAAAAAAAAGCTTTCGTGTGTTCTCTAGGAAGATTTCGCTATCGCAGAATGCCTTTTGGTCTGCGTAATGCACCAGCAACTTTTCAGAGACTTATGGATAATTTTCGAAAGGGACTTCCTGGAATAAATATACTTACTTATTTAGATGATATTATAGTTTTGTCATCCACTTTTGAGCAGCACATGTCAGATCTTGAAGCTGTTTTTCAGAGACTTGAAAAATGGAAACTTTTTGTAAATAGAGTAAAGTGAAATTTTGCATGTAACAAAGTAAAGTACTTAGGTCACTGGATTACCCCTAATGGCATTGAAGTAGACTCTGAAAAGGTTGAAGCCATCACTCGGATTCCGCCTCCCAAGAATGTTAAACAACTGCAGTCCTTCCTACAAACCTGTTCATGGTATCGACTAGAGATGAGACGGGCTCAGCCCGAGCCCGAAAGCCCGAGCTCGAGCCCGGGGCCGACTCGGGCTCTGTAATTCACGATTGCGTTCGGGCTCGGGCAAGATCGGGCTCGTGAAAACTTTCTCTTTTAAACATACTCCTTGAACCAGATTTTAAAAAGTAATTCATGGGATAAATAGACGCACTTATTTAAAAAAATAGCGGCACGGGAGACTAGAAGGTGTGTGAAGCTCCAAAATTTATTGTATCCTATTAATGAAGTAGTTAATTTTATTTGTCTTTAGCTGAAATTTCGGGCTCGGGCTCCAACTTTAATAATATTGCTCGGGCTCGGGCGGGCTCGGATTAAAAGTCTTCGGGCTCGGCCGGGCTCGGGCTTCAAAAAATGAGCCCGAACTCATCTCTACAGGACACCCCAGGAACGGTAACAGGCTTTAACCAATAGGTAAGTCTTTTCTGAAGGTAATATCGTATAGTTTCATAAAGTGAATCATAGATATGCACTTGCACTTGGGAAATAATTAAAAATTATCCAAACATTTATTTTAGATGGGATTTTACTGTTTGTGTATTGCAACGGCTCCCAACCTTTTAACAAATTGACCTCCCATTAGCTCGAGATGACACCCCCCCCCATATTCTTCATAATCTGCCTGCAATTTATTTATACTACAACAATGAACGTTTCGTAGACTTTTCTACAAAATAATGTTATCCATAAAGTTGGAATAAACATTTTTAGCGAAAAATAAAAATGGAGCAAAAATAAGAATAAATAAGGTGAATTTTTAAACATGCATCATCACTTTATCTTTGCCTATTTTTCTCGAGCCCCACTGTTTGAGAACAAGAGGTGTATTGATTTAAAACATAACTAGACGAGGGTTATCTGCTTATGGTGGGGGGGCTGCCTTCTTTAGGAGGACTTTTTAAGGGGGTTATAACGCCAATTTACTTAAGTTACCTTTGGAGAACTCCAGACCGCTAGAAGTACAGCCGTGCGATAGGCCAGATCCCTCGATAATCAGCCACTTACAATGTTCAGGGTTCTATACATTTGGCCATGATGGATCCAACAATGCACAGCACGTAACAATGATAGTTAAGAAACATCGAGGCTGAAACAAAGCTACAACAAAGAAATGCTTATATAGAGCGTCAAAGCTACTATAAGTGCCGTGAATTGCGGCGGAAGCTGGTGGGGTCGTGGTCGGGTGTCGGGCCTTTTCACATGTTACATTATCACTGTCAAGCGCGATGTGAAGGACTAGCTAGCGGCTATCTTGGGGCCTTGGGGCTCAGGCCTCTCGATACCGGCAGGCGACAAGAGACCCGTTCTGTTAGTATTCCATTGAGCTGCAGAGTGGTGAACACATGTGACTTGATCACGAAGGAATTTTTTTTCAATCTTAAATTATTTCATTAATAAATAATTCTTCTCTTTTTTTTTAACAATGAAGTTTATTATTGGAGACTCCGTATTTTTATTTTATATTTGTTCACCACTTTGGGAATCTCTGTTCTGTAAAAAAAAAATAACCTAAAGGAACAGTAATGATTCCAGATAGATACACTTATGACACATTGTCACTGTAAAGCTAGATGGAAATGAATCCGTCTAGGACTCAATGGAGCTCGGCCATCTCGATACCGGTAGACAAAAAACAGACTCGTTCTGTTAGTATTAATCAGCAGATTTCAAAATTAAATTTCAGTTCAAATTAAATATGCATCCTGATAGAAGCAGAGTAATGCAGCACATATGACCAGACCACAGAGTGCTCTTTTCCTTAAATAATTTTTTTAATTTTTAAGCGTTAATCTTTTTTTTTTGTTGCAGTTTTTCTCAGCTTTTTCTGTAGAATTAAGTTACATAATTTATTGTCTCGCATTAAAGATTTGTCCATTTACCTTTACTGTGCAAGATCTTAATTTCTGTTTTTTCGATTTAGTTTCGTTAGTAATAAGAGTTGCTATGATGCTTAAAAATGTTATTTTAGAGATTTTTAATAATAAGTACAGTACGTAAGGTAATAAATATATAGGAGATATTAGCTAATTCCTAAAGTTATCAAAATATTACGAACGGTCATTCAAATATTGTGTCTTGAAAAATGAATAGAAGCTGCGGCTCTGCAGGACCCGGCGTGCGTCTGGGGTTCAACTTGACAGCAGGACACTAGAGATGAGACGGGCTCAGCCCGAGCCCGAAAGCCCGAGCCCGAGCCCGGGCCCGACTCGGGCTCGGGCTCTGTAATTCACGATTGCGTTCGGGCTCGGGCGGGCTCGGGCTCGTGAAATTTTCTCCTTTGAACATACTCCTTGAAACAGATTTTAAAAAGTAATTCATGGGATAAATAGACGCACTTATTTAAAAAAATAGCGGCACGGGAGACTAGAAGGTGTGTGAAGCTCCAAAATTTATTGTATCCTATTAATGAAGTAGTTAATTTTATTTGTCTTTAGCTGAAATTTCGGGCTCGGGCGGGCTCGGGCTCCAACTTTAATAATATTGCTCGGGCTCGGGCGGCTCGGATTAAAAGTCTTCGGGCTCGGGCTTCAAAAAATGAGCCCGAACTCATCTCTAGTATCGACGATTCATACCTAACTTTGCAGAACTATCTCGACCGTTAAGCAATCTCACTATGAAGAAATCAACGTGGTTTTGGGGTATCCATGAAGAAAATGCATTTCAAGCTTTAAAACGCTGCTTGGTTTCGGCCCCAATACTGGAACAGGCTGATGAAACAAAACCATTCATTGTACGAACTGATGCAAGCAGCTACGCTCTTGGAGCAGTGCTCCTCCAGGGGGAAAATTCGGAAAAACGAGTGATTGAGTATGCTAGTAGATTATTGAATTCTGCAGAACGTAACTATTCAACTACTGAGCGTGAGGCACTTGCTGTAATTTGGGCTCTTAACAAGTTCCGAGGGTACATTGATGGAAGTGAAGTTACTGTGGCATCAGACCACCAGCCCTTAAGATGGCTCATGAGTCTTAAGTCTCCATCTGGACGACTTGCCAGATGGGCTTTGCAATTGCAGGAATTCAATTTGAAGATAGAATACATACCTGGAAAGGCGAATGTTATAGCTGATATGTTGTCCGGGCCTAGTTGTGGACATCCTCCTAAAGATAGCTGTGAGCTCTGCTCGGTCGTTGTGGATATACCAGCAAGTAAACCTAGTGATTTACGTTTTAACCAAATGAAAGATGAAGAATTGAAAAAGATCATTAACAGCTTTGAAAGTGACCAAAAAAGTGTTGACTATTATAACTGGACCGAACGTGGTTACAATCTGAACCAAGGTGTTTTGTACAGATATTCCCCAAGTTCAGATTCGGAAGAGGCACAGCTTGTTGTGCCATCGCACGAGAAAGAAAATATTATGAAAGTATACCATGATTCGCCAACAGCAGGTCATTACGGTGCTGAAGGAACTTATGATAGAATTTCCAAAAGATACTATTGGACCGGAATGCGTTCATATATTGCAAACTATGTAAAGAACTGTGCTGAATGCAATAGGTACAAGCCTTCAAATCAAAAACCATCAGGATTGTTGCAAACTCCTGTTTATTCTCAAAGGTTTGAAGTCCTATCTATTGATCTTTTTGGTCCCTTACCAGAAAGTAAAAGTGGCAAAAAGTGGATATTTATTGTTGAAGATTGTGCAACTAGATGGGTAGAATTGTTTGCCTTAAAGCAAGCCACTGCAAAGGAGTGTGCAACGACGTTGTTAGAAGAAGTTATTTTGAGATATGGTCTCCCAAGACGTCTAATTAGTGATAACGGAACCCAATTTGTCAGTGGTGTAATGCAACAACTCTGTTTCCTCTTGGATATAAAACAAAGCTTGATTCCTGTCTATCATCCTCAAGCTAACCCTGTAGAGAGGAAAAATCGGGATCTGAAACCGAGATTGGCTATCCTTGTGGGTAATGAACATGGCTCTTGGGAAGAAAAGCTTCCAACAATTCGTTTTGCTATGAACACTGCCAAATGTGATACCACCGGACAAAGTGCAGCATATTTGCAATTCGGCAGAGAACTACGGACAGTCGATGACGTACAGCATGACACACGTGCAGTTATTTATAACGACAATTTTGTGCCAGAAATTACACCATATTTGAAGAGATTTGCTAATATTTGTAAGGAAATTAAGGAAAGAGTGGAAATAAAACAAGACCAAAGAAAGAAATATGCTGATCGTAAAAGGCAGCAAGGACCTAACTTCATACCGGGGGATAAAGTATGGGTAACCTCACATCCTGTGAGTAAAGCCTCCAATCATAAAACTGCAAAGTTCATGCCTAAGCGTGATGGACCATATGTGATATTGACTCAAAGATCTCCTACTACATTTGAAATTGCAAGCCTGGATAATCCGCATGAACCGCTTGCAACATATCATTCATCAGCATTAAAATTGTGTCATAACTCGGACGCTACACCAGTGGCTCCGATAAGAAAACGAGGTAGACCACCAAAAAAGCCTCCTGGTTCTTTGTCGGGACGTCGGCAGAACCAGAGGAGGAGGATGTAACAATCGTAAAATGACGTCAAAGCAACGTCATCCTTTTCAGTTAAAAATCCATCCAACTAACTCCATGGCGCGGGCTCGCGATTTTCATGTATCCAGTAGCTCGCCTATTGTTGGTGTTCTAAAGTTTTTTTTTAGTGAAAGATGTTTGCAAGAAAATATTGTAAGATGATTTTGTAATGGTTGTGAATAATAAAATGATGTTTACAGCTATATAGTTTTTATTTTGGCGTAAAATGGGCGTAATTCTAACTCATGTTTGTAAATTTCACGCGATTCTAGATACTTGGAAACGCTTTGTTGCAAAGGAATGAATGATTTTATGCCAAATCTGGCAACCATTTGGTTTATTTTTTTCAGTTTTTTATTAATATCTTCTAAAATAATTCGATTTTCGAAATTTAAATCAGCTTAGCAGGTTCCTCGGAATATTTCGAATCTGTGGGCACCTTAGTCGAAACTCAAATCCCTACGGTTTAGGAAGAGATAGGTCCACAAGCTTTGACAGCGCCAGCGGCCTTTACTTTTTTTTAGAATAGAGAGATAATTAACTTTTTCGTAACTTCATTATTTCTTGAAGTCCTTTGATTTATTTTATCTTTTTTATTGTTTAGTTATATTTTTGGTACTGTCATAATGCATTGAAAAGAAAACTTGCCATCTACATGTAAGCATAAAAATACTTCTCGATTGTTTAATATTCGTAAATACCACACAAAAGAAAAATATTTCAATTTTAAGTCTGCCGTATGTATTTCCGCTGATTAAAAAAATGTTTATTTACTTTTTAGTTAGATGCCATGTATATAATGCATTCAAAAAAAAATGTCTCCATGCAGGCATAAAAAATTACTTTATTGTTTAAACTCATAAGTACCAAGAAAACATTTCAATTTTAAGACTGTTTTATATATTTCCTAAGCCCAATACACTTTAAAATTCTTTTGACTGAAAGATAAAAAAGAAAACTAAAGGATGCTTAACGAGTACAAAATTAATGAAACAAATATTTTGACAAAGTTGGCTTTAAAAATTATTTATCCATTCGAGACTCCTACAGAAATGTAATTTTAAACAATAGAACTCTCAAATTCAGCTAATTACTTAGACACACCCATTACTGCCATGGAACCATGAAGGATTTTCTCTCTGCATTATTTAAAAGATTTGAAAGAATGTTCACATTATGTTAAAATAATGAAATTGTAATGAAATGAATATATATATATATATACACTGAAGAGCCAAAAAAACTGGTACACCTGCCTAATATCGTGTAGGGTCCCCATGAGCACGCAGAAGTGCCGCAACACGACGTGGCATGGATTCGATTAATATCTGAAGTATTGCTGGAGATAATTGACACCATGAATCCTGCAGGGCTGTCCATAAATCAGTAGAAGTAAGAAGGGGTGGAGATCTCTTCTAAACAGCACGTTGAAAGGCATTCCAGATCTGTTCAATAATGTTCATGTCTGGGGATTTTGGTAACCAACGGAAGTATCTAAATTCAGAAGAGTGCTCCTGGAGCCACTCTGTAGCAATTCCGGACGTGTGGGGTGTCGCATTGTCCTACTGAAATTCCCCAAGTCCGTCGGAATGCACAATGGACTTTAATGGGTGCAGGTGATCAGACAGGATTCTTACGTACCTGTCACCTGTCAGAGTCGTATCTAGACGTATCAGGGGTCCCATATCACGCCAACTGCACACTCTCCATACCATCACAGAGCCTCCACCAGCTTGAACAGTCCCCTGTTGACATGTAGGGTCCACGGATTCATGATGTTGTCTCCATACCCGTACACGTCCATCAGCTCGATTCAATTGGAACCGAGGCTCATCAAACCAGGCAACGTGCTTGCAGTCATCAACAGTCCAATGTCGGTGTTGAACGGCCCAGTCGAGGCGTAAAGCTTTGCGTCGTGCAGTCAACAAGGGTACACGAGTGGGTCTTCGGCTCCGAAAGCCCATATCGATGATATTTCATTGAATATTTGGCACGGTGACACTTGTTAATGGCCCAGCATTAAAATCTGCAGCAATTTGCGGTAGGGTTGCACGTCTGTAACGCTTAATGATTCTCGTCACTCGTCGTTGGTCCCGTTCTTGCATGATCTTTTTCCGGCCGCAGCGATATCGTAAATTTGATGTTTTACCGGATTACCGATATTCACGGTACGCTCATGAAATGGTCGTATGTGAAAATCCATATTTCATCGGTAACTCGGAGATGCTATGTCCCATCTCTCGAGTGCCGACTATAACACCACGCTCAAACTTGCTTAAATCTTGATAACCTGCTATTGTAGCAGCAGTAACCTATCTAACAACTGTGCCAGACACTCGTTGTCTTATATAGGCGTTGCCGACCGCAGTGCCGTAGTCTGATGGGTTCCATATCTCTTTGTTTGCATACGCATGCCAGTACCAGTTTTTTTGGCTCTTCAGTGTATATTTAGTTACTAAAATGGGCGAACGGATTGTAATCAAATTTGGCACATAGACTACAGAGGCTGTCCCAAAAATGTGGTAACGGGCTTTAATTCTTTATGTATTAGACGTAAGCAGGCAATGTAAATTGAAAATATGCTCAAAATAAGGTAGGAAAATAGACTAGTAAGTAAAATGCCCATCGTTAATTTTCAGAAAAAAAGTTACACTTTATAAATTTGTATACAATCTCCGTACGAAAAAATTACTAGTTAGTAAAGTATGCCCCGTAGACTAATAAGGCGATATACAGAATTTCAGCCTTTCATTATAAAATTTTCCAGGGATATCTTTAAATAAAAATGGTTGGGGGGCTATGCTTTTGAATAATAAATTATTTTCTTTAGCAATTTCTGTGTGACCCTTGAAATGTGATCATGTGACATGATTTTCTTCCCCTCCCACAGCCATTGAAAAGTGATTTAAGTCAGCATATACTTATCTTCATACCTCTGACAATTTTGAAGATATTATTCTCAAATTTAGAACATCACCCCATTATTTGTATAGTGCACATTTTACCAAATGGGAACTCCTTTGTACGGTAGTCGTATACATATTTTAAAAATGTAACTTTCTGAAAATGAATGAGAGGATTTTTTTCTCAGCATAGTGTTTTCCCACACCTTATTTTAAACATTTTTTCAATTTACAGCGGTCACAAAATATACATTGGCTCCAAAAAAAAAATTCTACACGTGGCCTAGCTTGGCGGTATGTTCCATACTTGGCAAGAAAATGGCAAACGAAAAATTTATTACAAAGAAGTATAATTAGAATACGCCTGGTGACGATTGCACACAGTTTTACTGGACAATCTTAAAAATAAAAATGAAATTCTGTTTGTTTGTTTGTTTGTGGATTTGAGTTGTATACAAATCCACAAAAATGGACATATCAGCCTGAAATTTTGCACAGATATGTAAAATAATATAGAATAGATCATAGTCCACTTTAAAACTTTGAAAGTCCACCCGTTCCCGGAATTTAAGAGATTTTTTATGCTCTCCACGCAAAAAGCTTTCCGTAATTGTAACCCCTGTAGTGAAAAATGTGTGAAATAAGGATCGTGGTTGCCATGTCTGGCGATTTTGCCGAATAAGATGTTTTAAATTCTCAAAGTAAAAATAAAAGAATAATAATGATTTTTTTTTTGTTAGTTTATATTCGTAAGGCTATTTTTTTTTTAAATTATAATATCGTGTGCATGGGAAATCGGAGCAGGAATGAAATATTTTATACGCAAAACAATAAAAATTGAAGATTTCCGAGGCTAATAGGTAATTTTTTTTAGTTTGGCGAAAAAATAAAATGGCTCAAATGCCGATTTTGAGAAAGTGAGTTCTAGCGGTTTGCACAGATTTCGGCTTGGCGCAATTTATTGAGAGCTTAAGGAAATAGATTTTTGAAAACAAGTGTAAAGGTTTTATTAGAATACAGCGTTAAATTTTAATGATCCGTGAAGAAATAATGCAGTTGTTAAGGGATTTCAAGCGATCTATCTCCAGAATTCTCGCCAAATGAGTGCATTGATTTAAGTTGGAGGAAATTTCGCCAAATTTCAGGAAATTGAAATCTTCTCATTTACTACATCGGAGTAACGATGAATAAAACGCGTTATAGTTGATAATTTTCAAAATTTCGGCTGTATTAAGGGATTCCACTTTTGAAATAAAGGCTTGCTTTACTTTTTCGCGGTCGAACCATTTCCCATATTGATTGCTGCTAAGTCAATGCTTCGAATGATTTCCTGAAAAAACGCTTGCACAATGGCGTATGTTGGCACTTTGGCGAGGCTTAGATTTGAAACTGGATTTTATTTGAGACTGAGATATATAATGACAATGGTTATAGATAAAAATGAATGTTGGTATGTGGTATGAGGTTGAAAAACTCTAGACAGTTGCACCATGAAATTTGGTTCACCTAAGTCTTTTATCATTGAGAAGCTTTTTATGCTATCCGTTTTCCTCTAGCTTGCCACTAGGTGGCGCAGCAGAACGTCGAATTCTATTCCGTTTAGCCGTTTACTATGCGAATATCGTCCAACCGATTTCGATGAAATTTGGTACACGCGGATATTAGAACACGGAGAATATTTTTCACTATCCATTTTGCTGTTACTTGCCCCTAAATGGCGCTGCAGCGCATCAACTTCTATACCGTTCGACCGACCAGCATAAAATTTCTTATACTTCCACATTTCAGCACGAAGAATATTTTCTAACTGTGTTCCTTTTGATGTTACTCACCACTAGATGGCACTGCAATGCACTATTATTTTAACTCGCCACTAGATGACGCTGCAGCAGGCCAAATTCTTGACCATTCAAACGGTCGCTATGAAAATCAGTATACATAGCTATTTGAACAATGAGAATAATTTGGCGTTATCCATTTTGCTATAACTCGCCACTTGACGGCACTGTAGCAAATCATTACTTTAATTAACCACTAGATCGCGCTGCAGTGCATCACTTCTTGACGTTGCAACTAATCGCTATGAAAATAGGTATACATAGATATTTGAACACGGGGAAGAGTTTGGCGCTATCCATTTTCCTACATAATTTGCCACTAGATGTCGCGTCAACACATGAACTTCACAGAGCTGTCCAGCCGATCGTCCTGAAATTTCGTATTCATCGATATCTGAATGCGAAGAATATTTCAGCGGTATCCGTTTTGCTAAAACTCTCCACTAGATTGCGCTACGCCGCATGACCTTCTGCACCGTACAAACGATTGCCTTGAAATTCGGTATGCATGGTTATTGAACACAATATAAAGCGATATCCATTTTGCTATATCTCTTTATTACAATAAATACTAATCACCACAAATCGTAATATCAAAAAGTCCATTTATTCCCGTGCGAAGAACGGGTACTTCAGCTAGTAGTAATATAAATCTTATTTCCAAAGAACTGTTACAAAGACTCTGAATACAAATACGGTACATTCATGGATTATGATACACTTTTCTAACAGTATTGATAAAGGTGAAATATAGTTAGACTATGCCTGGTTAAACAGTTTTATTAGGCAATTTTATAAGTATTTCGAATCCAAAGAAGTGTTATGGAACAAAGAAGAAAAGCAGGGTACACTCACGAATAATGATACACTTTCCAACTTACGGTAATAAGAAAGACATATACGGCCAAACGCATGGATTACGATACGATTTTATTATAGCTCTTAAGTGTGTGTAGGTATAAGTATATATATTTGTTTTCTTTTTAAGAGATTTACTAGGTGTTCTGAAAATTATAAAAGTGTTACACCGATGTCCTATGTTCAAGAAAAACCGTATTAAACAAACAAAAAAGCATTTCTTGTGCTCAAAACATATTTATTTATTTAATCGTCAAATGTTTTATAAAAGAAAATGTCATTTTGATTCATTAACTGTAATATATCGAAAGAAATTCAATATAATGAATAGACAAATCTGAAAGATAATTAACGACGGTTTATT
>JAWZYV010017965.1:0-32241 GCA_038373885.1 Cheiracanthium punctorium
TAATGCAATGCATCATTACCTGAATTAACGTTTCTAGAATAGAGTTTAAATGATGATTGTACAATGATCACAATGCGCTGTCAATATTTTAAGTGCTCCTGTTAAATAGCCTTAAATGTTGCAGCATCGTTTAGAAGAAGATATATGATATATTACATGTCAGTAGCATATGTAAATTGCTACAATCATATTTAATGATTGTTAACGACAGCATGAACAATAACATAAACTAGTAAACTCCCGATATGCAGAATTTCAGCTTACTTAGAAAGTTTAAGAAAGTAAGTAATGTGTAAGAAAAAGAACTAGAGCAAGAACTTTTTATAACTTACAAGGCCTTGCAACAAGCAACAGTGAAAAATTAAATTTTTCATGAACTCTGGTTTTCACAATACACCACATATTAGCTCTGAAATCTCATGTGCGAAAAGAAACTTATGTTATTTCATATTTATGCAGTTTGAATTCATGTAGCATAAGAATAGAGAAACATGCGCTATATTTGAATAGAATGATATCAATATTGGTTTTAGACAAATATTCTTGCTTATCCTTTTTTTTTTATGTGCATCACCTTATATTTTTACTGCCTATGATACTGAATTATTATTTACGCTTTGAACATATCTTTTTGAGCTGCTCTAAACTGAATTTTCTCATTACTTTTTTCAATTTTTTTTTTTCGTGTGTGTTTCGTGAAAAGATATGTTTCGAAAGCTGTTCTACAAAATTGATACCAATATGGCTTTAACAGTTCACAATGTTCTGTTATTTCTTTTCTTGTTTGTTTATTTACATTACAGAATTCTTTTTTAATATTTTATTTGGGAGAAAAATAATTCCTTTTTCCCTTTGAATTCTAAATTAAATTGTATTTTTAAGTATTTCAAAACATTTACGTCAAGCGAATTATTAAATTTTTAATGTGTAAGTAAATTTGCAAAACAGGTTTCTCCTTTTTCCCTTTGAATTCTAAATTAAATTGTATTTTTAAGTATTTCAAAACATTTACGTCAAGCGAATTATTAAATTTTTAATGTGTAAGTAAATTTGCAAAACAGGTTTCGCAGGACATATAAAATTAAATGAAGAAAGTTAGTTGCATGTATAAATACCCAATTAGAGGAAATTAAGCCCGTTGATTTTAATTCTAAGTAAGTTTTTTAAACACTTTATCTAATATAAAAGCTGTTTTTTGAAGGAAAATTGGTGATTGTTAATTGTAATTCTAAATAAGTTTTTTGAAACCTTTTTCTGATATAAATGCTGTTTTTTCACATAATTGGAGAATTGGAGCCCATTGATTTTAATTCTTGATCAGTTTATAAAAAAAAATTTCTGAGATAAATGCTGCTTTTTCACAAAACGGGGGGATGTTTTTTTTTCAATTGGTGCCCTTTGATTTTAGTTCGAAGTCAGTTTTTAAAAGACTTTTCTGATGTAAATGTTGTGTTTTCACATAAAAGGAGAATTCATGTTCGTTAATTGTAATTCTGAATTAGTTTTTTTTCTACTTTTTCTGGTCTAAATTCTGTTTTTTGAACGAAGAATTGGTGCCAATTAATTTAAATTATAAATTAAGCTTTTTTTTAACTTTCCGATATAAATTCTGTTTTTCACAAAAGATAAGAATTGGTGCCTGTTAATTTTAATTCTAAATTAATTTTTTTTTAAACTTTCTGATATAAATGCTGTTTTTTCACAAAAGTTGAGAACTGATGCTCATTCATTTTAATTAAGTATTTTAAAATCTTTTTCGTTGTAAATACTGTTTTTTGACATAAAGGGAGAATTGGTGCCCATTGACTTTAAATAAGTTTTTTTATTTTTCTGGAATCAATTCTGTTTTTTTTACATCAAATCAAATTTTAAACAGACTGCAATTTGTTACAACAGAGCATGTTTAAATCTTCTGGCACTGAACCAGAAACCTATAACTTATTTGCGCTAATCTGCCTCTGATGACGGTTGGTATTTTATATTTTCTATGCTTTAATTGTTCATATTTATGTACTTTGTTTCTGATTCTGTATTATTTTCAATTATTGACAAGAACTTAGTTTTTTCCATGGGTTTCGGACAATTTAATATTTATATACTCAAAGCATTATTAAGCTCCTGTTTAACAGCGCTTATGTTTTCATGAAATATCACACTTTTTCATAATTTTTATCATGTATATATGTTACGGTAAATGTGATAAATCCGGTGATTATATATAATAACCGGTAATTATGCATCATCGCCACTACATTTGGTAAATATGATAAATTTTTGAAAATTTACCAAATTAACCGGTTTGTTTGCATAATTCCCAACAAGCAGTGGTAAATGTAATAAACGTCCCTAACGTTACAAAAATTCGTTCAGTTTGCGTTACTGCTTGGCTTCTATCAACCCGTGACAAACACATGATTTCAGTAGTTGTACTCATTTCATTGCAGCTAGACTTTTTTCGCTACCCTGTCGTATTTTATAAAATATTGAATAATGACTGATATGCTTGAGCGTTTTAATTCAAAATTAGTTAATATTATGAATTCTAAGAAAGCAAACAGTAGTTTTCTGACGAAAGAAATATATGATGATTTGTTTAAAAAAAGGTGAATAATAGTAAAAACAAAAGTAGTGGGTAAAAAACCGGAAGATTATCAAAGACTAAAAAGATACCATGTAATGAAAATAGGCACTGTTGAAAGACTTTTCTTTCACTTAAGTAAAGACAGCTCCAATATTAGATTGAACGTGACTTTGCAGAACTTTTTACCGTAATTCATAAGGCACACTTATCAATAGGCCATGGTGGTACAAACAGCATGTTAAAAGAACTTAAAAAAAGTACAAAAACATTACTGCCGAAAAAGTCATGATTTACTTGTTTGAAATTTGTCCAGAAAAAAAAGGGTACCTACGAAAGGGCTTGTTATTAGGCTTTTAGTCTCTCAATAGATGAACTCAAGATGCCAGGTGGACCTAATTGCCATGCAGTTGCAACTAGATAATGACTTTAAGTTTATATTTGTCTATCAAGACCACTTGACGAAGTTCGTACAGTTGCGTGCCCTGAAAAGCAAACGTGCAGAAGAGGTTGCATATCATCTAAGTGATATTTTTACTTAATTTGGAGCCCCCAGTGTACTGCAAAGTGACAACGGTTGTGAGTTTAGAAACAAAATAGTAGATGAAGCTTGTGCAATATGGCCGGATCTGAAAATTGTTCTCGGAAAACCTAAGCACAGCCTGACTCAAGGTTCGGTTGAACCTTGAAAGTTCTTTGCTGGAAAGCAATCACACCAGTAAATGGTCCGAAGGGTTACGTTTTGTACAACTTATGAAAAATATAGCATTTCATGAAGGCATCAAGTGTTCTCCTTGTGAAGCAATGTTTGGGACGCCTGCAAAATTTGGCTTGAAAACGTCTTCTTTCCCGATTGACTCTATCGAACATGTTAGAACTGAAGAAGAGCTTCAGACATTTACCGAGACAGTTAATAATGCTTCCGAAAATACCAATAGCGAAATAGAAAATGTTTCTAATATGGAGAATAACGATCTATCTCGACGACAGTGACCCTCCACCTGAAGTTAATTTTAAGACTCAGAATGAAGAAACGGTCGCTCTAATCCAGGCAGGTATTTTATGCAGGCAAGAGCAAGTAAGAAAAACAGAATGATTGCTAAAGAAGGTTTAGAATTACGAGCAAAGAAAATGTTGAAGGTTTCAAATCTTAAATTTCCAGCTGGTAAAGTTGGTGACACAGTGAAACTTCGAATACCAGACGTTGACAGAGCAAGAAGTGATCCCCGAAATTTATTAGCGGTGATAGAAGTTAAAAATGAAGAGTTTGATCAGTTAGGAACGAAACAAGGAAGACTTTCACAGTTGTATACCAGAAATCAATTCATAATTTGTGAAGAAAAATTTATTTTGCTTGACGATGTTCCAGATCTAGCAAATCACTTCGAGAATGCGTTAGAAAGACACCTTTCTGTAGGTCAGGGATATCAGCGATGTGTTTGTAAGGGATAATGCGAGTCTGATAAATGCAAATGTAAAAATATCTGACAAACTTAGTAATTCTAAATGTCATAACAGTCTAATATGCTTAAATAAGTAAACTTAAAATATTTAGCAATTTGTAGTAATAGCATTTAACGTTATTTGAAAAATGTTTTTTCCCTCTTGAATATGGGCTTAGTTTCTTTTTTTTATATGTAACTTCAGTTTGTTTGTTTTTTATGTGCAACTGTTTTGTACAAGTTCGTGTAAATTGCATTTTCTTCATTTCACAACACCTGTCAGTACTTTATTCAAATTTCTTTCAGGCTAAATAAATGTATTAAGCTTAAAATAACCATTTATTGACTTTATAATTGTAAAATATATAATATTGTAATTGGTGGTCTCTTACGCCACAGTGTCCACCGAAAAATATCCTTCTGAGTACTAACCACACAAAAAACAGCACTCTATTATATTGGCCCGTCAGTCATGATATTTATCACATTTACCATCACGAGTTGGGAATCATGCAAACAAACCTGGAAATTTGATAAATTTATCATATTTGCCATATTTAGTGGTGATGATGCATAATTACCGGTTATTATATTAATCCCCAGTTTATTAGTTTTACCGTAACATATATACTTTTTCTTCTTTTGAAAGGCTTTGAAACATGGAATGAACAACCCAGCAAACACAGCCCTATCGGATAAGTTTTGGGCCGACACTGGCATGCCGGCGCAGAATGTGCCGGGGCGACATCGCTCATGCGGTACCAAAAACGACAAAATTGCGTCCGCCTGGGCGTGTGTCGGGCCGAAAGGATGGGGTGGTTCTGGTTCGGTGTCGGCAAAAACGATAACGCCGTCGGCCCAGCCCTGTGCCACTTTTGAACCAAAACCATTACGTTTTTGGTGTGGTATCGGCAACGACAAAATATCGAAAACCGGCCAGCACCTTATTGATTCCCAAAATACCCTAATTAGCTCCGTAGTTAGTTCTCTAAAGTATTAAACAACAAATTAAAGTAATAATAATTATAATTAGATAAATGACTTTACACCACTAGGACTAAATTTATTAAAAATACCTAATTAGCAAATTATTTTGTTTTTAAGAAAATATTTGATGAATTTAAGAAGGAAAGCTCTTTTTAAAATTAACCGTATTATTTTTTATTCATCAACCAATGGTTTACTTTTTTTAATCGTGCTATTATATGTTTATCAGACCATATACATTTTTTTAAACAAAATATTAGGCTCAACTAGACAATGTTCCTTTTTCTCTTCCAAAAATTTTTTAGAATCCAAGAAAATTTATAATTTTCTAGAACCAAAGATTATAAATAAACATTCATGCAATACTAAAAAAAGATAGAAAAAAAATATTAAAGTTATACAACATGTTTTTTTAAAAAAATTTTAATTTATTTTTTTGTTAAGTTATGTCATAATACAAAATAAAGTTGACTTTTGATTTTATATATTATTTTAAACAAGAATGTAAACAACATACGTTAAAAGAAATTAAAACATTGGCTGATTCTACAAATAAACGGTTAATTTCATAAAAACCTTTTCTCTTCAAAATAATTAAACATTTTCATATACAAACAAATTATTTTGTTTATACTTAATAACTAAGTATTTTTGGCAAAACTAAGTATTTTTTGAATTTTAACTAAGTATTTTTGGCAAAATTAGCCCCAGTGATGTAAAGTAATTTATATAATAATAATTATTATTTTTAATAGGTTGATTAGTGCTAAACTATATATGAAACTAATAAGTATTGATAAAACCATGTTTATTATTAGAAGATACTTACTTTAAGTAAATATTTTATATATTACTGAATTTTCATAGGATTATCCTTTAGTAAAAGAAAGGAACTTTCTATAACAGAATAAAATTATTTTTTTCTGTTGTTTTGAGTAATATGAAATTAAGTACTCAAGTAAATAGACACATTTTTCAATGCAGAATGTAATTTATTTATTAAAAATACCGTCCTGCTTGTTTATTAATAGTTTCCAAGTTTGCTTATTTGAATTATAAATTTAATTTTCACATTATTTAGAAATAATTAGCAGTTTTGAACTACATCTTATTTTAGTAGTCCCTGAGATAACATAAAAAAAATCTAGCTAAGAAAAAATACAAATTCTTAATATATACTTAAAAATCAACTTACCCCTTTTTAACTGTCGTGAGAACTTAGCAAAATGAAAACCAAAAAGCACTAACCACATTTAGACAACTTTAAAATTTTTGTCTAGTTGAGGTTAATACCAGTTAGTCTTTAGAAAAAAATCACAGTATATCCAGAGAAAACTACAGCAAAGTCCGATCTAACTGACGTAAGAACTTAGCCTATTTAAAACTAAAAAGCACTAACCACATTCAGACCATTATAAAATTTTTGTCTAGCTGCAGTCAGTGCCATTTAGTCTAGGGAAAAAAAATCGCAATTTATCCAGAGAAAAATGCACCAAACTCCCTTCATCATTGCTCTGAGAAAACTCAAAATCCACGTTACTGAAAAGTTTACGTTGCGAGATGATTTCTGTTACAGCCTTGGAATGGAAATGGACAGGCAAACGAAAAAAAAAAAAAAAAAAAAAAAAAACAACTTCCGCTCTTCGATTGACCGTGGTGAATAGGGACCCAAAGAAAGGGAAAGGTCCATTTCGTCTTCCTGCGTAATACTGTGGTTCCTACAAGGGGTGGAAAGCCCCTAGGAATGCACTCGTCCCCCCTCACCCCCCCCCCCACTGCGCCTGCGCTACATGTTATGTGTACGCGGACACGGGGTAATTAGAAAAGAAAGTCCGAGAGATTTTAGCTTTTAAATTATTCACTTTAAATTAGATCGCGTGGAAAAATAACAAAACAAATTAGTGTTATTCTATTGCAAAATAGTTTATACTTGTATATCTGCAATGAATTAATCAATTAATTTTTAGAAAGATAAAGTACTATAATCAGCAAAAAATGGTTACTTTTATTCATTTTTAAGGAGATAAGAGCATTAAATTTTATTTAATTTGTAACAGCATTTTACAATGTTATAGCAAAACATGATTTTGGCGTAATTTTTACTATTATTTTATTTGAACAGAAACATGACAAACATGTTGTTCAAATAACTGCTATTGAATTAATTATTCATAGTTATAATTTTAAAATGAAACTATTATTATTATTTTTTTCAATTTATAATTATTCAGTATTATCAGTGAATTAAAATTTTTATTTATGTATTTAATTTTATTATTATTATTATTTTTAACAACAGCAGCTAATGTATTATAAAAAAAAAATTCCTTAACTATAAATTATACTGATATTTTTTATTTTTATGGAAATACTAATGAAAAGGTATTTTTTCTACTATTTTAATCCAATTTAATTGCAGAAAGTTTTGTTGTTTTGCGTTTTTTGTAAGGCAAAAACACAGGAGTTAATCCTTAGGGCGTCGGTGCTCTGAGCGGAAGAAGGCTTCTAGCGTTTGTTCCAATATATAAAACAATTAATAAGCCATAAAATTGGGGTTGAACAGTAATTATAATAATTATTTGTTCCCTAATTTTATAAAAATCAACCATATTTCCTTCATTTTATAAATATTATATAATGTTTTGAATTTATATAAAATTTATAAAATATCCCCAATTTTTGTTCCAGAATTGGGGATACAACGGTGATTTGTCCTCAATTCTATGTTCAAAAATCTGGTTAATTTATATAACCCATATTCACATTACATCTGGAGAAAATCACCCAACATCCAAACTGTAAATGGACAGATGCGCGGGAGACCTGAACCCTGGACCTTCACACTTCAACTAGCGGCGGATCCAGAAAAAAAATTCTGGAGGGGGCACAAGACAATTTTTGTCACATTTTCTCATAGAATGACTTGAATTTACAAAACAAGTCAATGCTCTATAGTGTAAACTTCATTCGTCTGGGGTGGGGGGATGGGGCTCTGGATCCGCGAATGGCTTCAACCATATTCGGTGTCTTATCCACTCGGCCATGGTGGGCTCCTTTTGTGAACTTTCAAAATGCAGCGTTTAATGTTCTGCATTGTATATATTTTATTTTTAATTAATTAATTAATTAATTTTATTATTATTTTTTAATTGGAAGTACTTAACAACTATCACTTTATATAAAATGAAATTTATAGTCATATAATTATTTCAGAGTTGTGAATAACTAGACAGAAACTGCCCCAATTGAGGGGTGGGGGTGGGCGCTTAGAAACCCCTTCAGTACTAAGTCATAAAAAACTGGTTAACTTGTCTAACGCATATTCACAATACACCTGGAGAAAATCACCAACATCTAAACTGTAGATTGACAGATGCGCGGTAGACCAGAACCCTGGACAGGACCTCAGGTAAATTAACCAGATAGAATGATTCCCCCCCCCTCCCCTCCTTTTTCGCATGTGAAGGAGGCACTTGAATCCTACGGGCTCAAAACATTGTAAGTAGTAAGTATTGAAATCATAAATTAAAAAGAATTATTATAACAATATATATGTGCTGCTTGTGCTAGCTTTATACCGTTCAGTTTAGAAATTACACTTCTGGACCGATATCGGTTTTGACGTTTGGTGCAGTACATCGCCAAAATCACATGTTAACCCTAAAAGGCTAGCCGCTATCGGACCGTTGCATGCCCGAAATCAACTTTTATTTGCCTACGCCAAATCGTTTTGCCAGCACAGAACCGACACCGTCCCAATTACCATTATGCCAATGCCGACATCGAAACGGTACTGCCGATGACGGCCCATCCCTAACCCGATACGGCTGTGTTTGCTGGGAAGCCATCATAACACACTAATAGGAGCATTTTTGCGCATCAATATCATTCATAACACATCTTATTCGAGCTGGTACTGCCATCTAATGTTCTCGGGATAAATTCGTACATATACAGCGTCGATGAATAAGTTGATTTTAAATATTTTCGTTAATACACAAGTCATGAATCAATATGGGGTAATGGAATGTAAAAATGCACCACGTATGATTTGCCTTTGACTTAAAATATTGCCTGCAATTATGTAGCAACGATTTTTTTTTTCTGTTCCTCGGACATAATAAAAAATAAATAAATAAATAAAAGCAACAATTAGTAAATCATGCTGAAGTGAATGACGAAAGCAAGAGTTTTTCACAAGCATTTTGTTGGCATACCATTTTTCCTTTTTCCCGTTGGCAACAACGATTTGTGCATTCGGTGTTTAAGAACTTCAGAAAGAATTTTTTTCTCTCTCGCTTTCGTGTTCCACCGCGTGCCGGTTGTGTACATTTTTGGAATGTTTTCATATGGGTACTCTGGGGAACATATGAAACTAAATAACACCAAAATGGAGCATGGATTTAACCTATGTGATTACAGATAAGATACATAATGATTTTTGCTTTTTAACTCTTTTCTGTCTTATGAAAGCTGCAGTATAAAACATTTTAATTTATCTGATTCAGTGCAATTACAGAATATATATATAATTTTTTTTTAATTATCCAGTGTACACATCTTTTTATTATGGCATCTTTGTATAAGAGTAACATATTTAAGATATTTTTAAAATATATTTGTGAATGTAAATCCATACTGTTTAGTCTCACAATTTTTAGTTTGTTCTTTTTTCCTTCTGAAAGCCTATGCGATCACGGTCACGCCATACCATCTCCTAAAAGTTTGCGTATTTCTATTTATTATAGTCCATGATCTAAACTAGTGCCATAAATATGTCAAATTTAGTAATATCTATTATGAAAAAAAAAATTGGAATTTCCTTTCGAAGTACAGGAAAGGCTCAAATCACTAAAATCCTTATCATCGTGAAGAAAATTCCCATCGTACCAACAAAAAACATCGTTACAATATAAATGGCGCTTACTGGAGAGGTCAGAAAAAATATAGATAATTTAAAATAAAGGTTATCAGACGCATTGTTTGTGTAGAAGATATAAAAAATGTAGTATCCCGTGCTTAAATATAAAAATTTCTGCAGTGTTTTTATTTCTTTCAGGCTTATCTACAATGTAATTAATTGATGGAAGCTTGTTTTAATTTTGATGACTTCTGGTTCTGTAGGATACAGAAAGCGGAAGCAACGTATTTTATTACCACTTCTAGTAAGTATCTGTAAGGCCATATTTATGTCACAAGTCTAACAATTTCACATTTTTTTTTAAGCTTCCGAAACACTAGAATTAATTTCAAGCATATAAGTAAAGACATCTTTTATTATTTCCTAGCAAATAAAGGGTACGCAGTTAATATTACATAAAAAAATTCACAAAATAATGCTCACTCATAAAAACAACTAGAAAAGTTTTCTTATATTCCAGCCGGCAGGTATGCACATATTTTTGTTTGTTTGTTTGTTTAATCGGTCATCGGTCAGTCCCAAATCAATTCTATTCTCTCCAGCTGAAGGATCTCTGACAGAAATTCGGTATTTTTGCCCTTAGCAAATCCATCACCAAAGGGGATGTTTCCAGCAAATCCGGATCCAGAATTCAATAAAATTACGCAAATACCATGACAGGAGAGAAATTTATCTTACATTGTATTTTGGAATAGTTGTGAGTGTGTTTGTTCTTAGCCCAGACGCAATATTAACAGAATTCCACTAACTCCCTGATTCTGAATTGCCAGCTATACTTCTCTTGAACACAAGTATGTTAGAAAGCTTGTTTTCTTGAAGAAAAACAGACTTGACAGTGTATGTGATACAAGACTCATTTAAATAAAATAAAAAAGTAATTCGAATAAAATAATATTTTCGTTTAGTAAATCAGATTCCTGTGAAGCAAGGGGAAAGTACTAAATATTCTGACTTTATATATAAAATTTTTAGTGACCTCAATTAAAACAGAATCTTCTTTAGTTAGGAATCTTAGTTTTTCGCAATTTAAAATATCCAGTTGCCACAGCAATGGCGGCGGTATCCAAAATTGGCCATAATTTTTTAGGGTATCTTTTGATAAGCTCTAAAATTCATTTTAATTATGTATTATTACCTATCGATTAGACTGCATAGAGGACTGTGGGTTACTTTACGAAATTTGCTTAAACAAAAATCCGGGAATCATATAAAAAGTTTTCCTTAACCCATTAACGCCCGATTTTTTTTAGCACATTCTCCAATTTATGTTTATGCCAGGAGTGATAAATAAATTTCCGGCATTAGTGTAGTATGAAGAATGTGATTCTTTTTCTAAAAATATGAATAAGACAGTAAAAGATTATCTTTTACTCTGTTATCGCTGAGAGTTAAATAGTAAAATAAATTAATGCTTCAATAATTTTGCGACCAACAAATTTTTAGATCGTCTAAAAATAGATCGCGGGGCGTTAGTTCGTTAATATTTTCAATATTTAAAGTTTATTTCAATGAATTTTTTAAAAACTCTACAAAGATATACGTATACACTCGTGCTTGTAATTACACATCCAGACCTCAACCGAAGCTTCCAAACTCAATGAGTTCATGAAAAAATTACTTAACATGTACCTAATTCTTAGTATTTTCAAGGTTTAAAGTTTAATTCAAAGCAACTTTTAAAAAGTTTACAAATATATACGTATATAATCATGCTTTTAAATAAAGAAACACACCCAAACCTGATCAGATGCTGCCAAACTTAGTGAGTTGATGAAAAAATTACTTTGCATGTACTTAATACTTCATTTCTTACTTTCTATAAAACCTTCCCAACTCATTCTGATTGTTTTTCAAAGGCGGTTTTTTTTTATCAAAACATGCATATTTTATCTCAATATGCAAGCATTAGAGAACATTTATTTATTTATTTATTTTCAGTAACATCCATCTACACTCACAACAACAGTAACATTCACTCACAAAAATTTCTTCAGTGGCTTTTAGAAGAATGTTAGAAGTATTCTTTTTCCTTAAAATATATTTTTGACTTTTATGTGTGCTGTTTAATATTTAGTACTGAAGTATACATTGATATCCTCTCAAAAGAAATATGGCTGTACATCTGTGAAAAATGTTGAACTATTTAAATATAAAATAAACTTTACTTGTAACCAAAGAATTTCATTTTAAAATTTACAAAGCAAAACAAAAATAATAAGTTCAAATAATTACACTTTAGAAATAAGCAGGTGTATTTGCATAATACTCATTTGTGTATTTTTATACAGAATTCTTTCATACTTTTGAGAGGGTTTCCTGTTACTATATCTAAAAAGTAACATTCTGCCTGAGTGACAGTTGGATGAATCAGATGGGAATTCGGCTAAACAATGTTTATTCTTTATCATCAGAAAGAAATAAAATTGGCAGCCTTATTTATTTTATAGGATGTAGTTGTCAAGAAAAATTCTATCATGAAAAGTTATAAGACGATAAAAATTTGAAATAATTCATAAAAGTTACATAATAATATATAACTTTAAAAAATTAAAGAATAGATTTTTGGAATGTCTTTCGAAATAACATGTAAAATGTTACTTGAAATATTAAATAAACTGAATTAGAAATTTATGTTTCTTTCATTTGGCCGTTTTTAGTTTTATTATCTTTTTTATTTATTTTATTTTTTCATAAAATTTAACTTCTGATCAATATACATACGCGAATAGTATTTTTAATCAGTTTCCCAACCTTTTTACGGCTGCAGACCGTCAGAAAAAGGAAAAAATATATGACAGACCATCGTCATCCAAAATAACAAAAATTATAAAAACATTTATTTTATTTATTAAATCAATGGCTGTACAAATACGAGTAGAATTGTTAGTTAATAAGTACTTGCTGGTTATTTTTTAATAAATTTGATATACATGGAACGGCAGTGAAGTCCTAACCAGTGGTTAGGAAACACTGTCCCAAACTGTAACTTAGAAATTTAATTATTTAAGAAATTCTGGCTAATTTTAATGTAGAGTACTTTCAGGAAAAAACAAATGCAAACAAAAACAAAATATAATATGACACTTCTATCACTGTTTACCGATTAATTCGAAAGCCTCTTACAGTTCTCCTACAACAAAGAGAGATACTAATTAAATTTAATAATCTAGTGACAAAAGTATTTTAAGCTTTACACAAAAAGGGTTGGTGCCAATTATTTCACTTTCTAGTGATTTTCAAAAACATATGCCTTTGATGGAAAAAAAGCTAGAATGCAACGCTACACTCACAGCACTTTGCTTACAACTATCTCCTAAAAGTATTCTATATTTCGTTTCTTGTAGAAAGGGCATGCTCTTCATTTTAAGTGCAATAAATTTTTCTAAACCGAACTTCATTTACTTGAACTGAACGCTGCAGATTACTTCCCAGATGATAAAGAGTTACACATATAGTTTACTTTTTGGAGCGTTTTTGTGTTTTGAGAGGTTTTCGTGCAAACTGTACGAAAATGAACTAAAATATGTTTCAGATAAAACGTAAACAAATAAAAAGCATGAATTTCATAACAGTGTTATTAGCCCTTAAATAATATCATTTAACTTTTTTTTCATTTGTTCACGGTTTCTAATATTGTGTCTTTCCTAGAGGTTAAAAAAATTAGAACTTTTAATTTTACGCATAAAAGTCATATTTTAGATAAATAATGAAAAATTCAATAATTTCAACATTTATCTGCAAGATTTCATCTCTCTTAATGCTTCATGTTAAAATGAGTTTCTAACATTTTTGAAGGCTTTGGTAGTAAGGTTTTCTTAGGAAATTCCACATACGAAATAACATTTTTTCGTTCCTTCAAAAATAAAGTAAAATGAGAAACTGGGGAAATAAAGTAATTTCAAAAACATCTTTATTTTGTTTTGTGCGATGATTACAAACAAAGTTCCAGACAATCAAGTAAACAGGCGTTCCTGTAAATTGAAAATTTTAAAAGCATTTTTTGAAAAATAAAGTTTTCAATAATTGTTCCTCATGATAAAGTTGATTACTCAACAGCTTTTAAGATTTTTACGCGCAATTTTTCTAAGTTATTCTGTACACTTTTTCAAGCTTTAAACTAGAACCGAAGCTATGTATATAAAATTGATGATTTTACAAGTTTTGTATAAAAAAGGATTTTTTTTATGCGTTTTTTTCTATGCGACTTCACATATTTCAATAGTATAAGGAATATCACAAACCTTTTCTTTGGTTGCACAGGTAAATAATTTTGAAATGTACAGTGTAACGCAATTGAGATATATATGGCCAATTTCATTGTACAGCTTCTGGAGTAAATATTGAATATTGTTTAATTTTTACATAAAATGGTATAATTTTTTTAATTTTTTACAAAAAAAATAAAAAATTATATTTATTTTCATGTTTATTCATCAAGTCATCAATGTGTCACCACATCAACTAAAAATGTGCACGTTTCATACATATTCTTTTTGTTGCTGTTGTTGTTTGTTTTTTTATTGCTCCAAGCATCCGAGTGTAGGCAGATACAAAATTATTGATTTACCTATCATTGTCCTGCTTTGAAATTAGTCGTAGTAAAAAAAATATATAAAATATTTAAAAAATTTATTCACAATGTTGTGAAAAATCCTATCAAACTGCATATTTTTTATAACAACTATAGAGAGTAAAATAATAATTTTCCTAGAGGGCAATTTTCGGAATCAATTGAATCATTCATCTTATTTTAAGGCCATCAAAGTTTACGAGGATATAAATTTGTATACAAGACTTCCGGGTATAAATTATTTATTAAATTTACAACTAGAACACCAGGAAAAGAGTTGTTCTTGACCTTTAACGGGCATCACATTCATGGCTCGTTTTAATTCTGACAACACTCGACAAAAGTTAATAACTTTCATTAATTTCAAATCATATTATGAGAGCCGCACGCGTTTCGCATAAAAGATGTAATTATTTCATCTAGCATTTATGATTTAAGTAATTAACGTTTAATTACATTAATGCAATAGCCTGCCGTTCTACCAAAATACAACTAATTGATTACTGAAGAAATCGTTAATTATAAAGTTGAACACTCACAAAATATGTTTCTGTTCATTAAGCATACCACTATGCTTCACATTTAGACAACTGCATGTTGCAGAAGAACTTTGTGTGAACTCATTTGTTACATAGTGATTTAGTGCTGTTGAAAATACAAAGAGGTTCAGAGATAAGTAACAGTGTTTCATCGGTAGTGCAGGATGTTTCACGAAGACCCCTAACTTTGATAATGAATAGCTCAAAAGCGATGATAAATAGAAGTATGAATCTAGTGGTATGTTAATTAAAAAACCCGTAAGAATTCGACACAGCAGCCACAAAATTTAATCAATAGATGGCGCTTTATACGGTAATACGGATGTCAGAAAGAGAGATCAGAAACCGCGAACAATCTCATCAAAATCAATTTTTTATGCACATCTTGCACTCTACCCGCCAGGTCCAGTAAAGAAATTCGTGAGTTGGGGAAGGGAGTAAGGTCGAGAGAATACAGAAGTCAATCCATGCCTTTTCCCATAACTGACGAATAGTTCGACACAATAAATCTATCATTAAATTATTCGTCCAGAAAATCAAAACGGTCTTGTGTAAGAGAGTCCCATCTTACATGTACAATCCTGTGCCTGGTCGATCATTTGAGGGTTGTTGAGTGGCGACAAATGTTTCAAAAGAGAAATGTACCGTCAGTCGTCATCGTAAAAAAGTTCCATCGATGCCTTCGCAAGGATGCAGCCCAAACGATAAGTTTTGGGAAATGTAGCGGTCGTGTATGCGACAAATGAGGATTTTGTTAGGTCCGTATTATCATTTGCAGCGCCATCTATTGGTGCAAATTTTTACAAGAATTTTATGGCTTCTAAATCAAATTTTATAGGTCTTATATATAAATATATATATATATAAACATACCACTAGTTACATGCTTATATCAAGTACCGTTTTTCAGTTATCTGTTTTCAAAGTTAGGGGTCTTTTGTCAAACATCCTATATGTTATGCACACTTCATTTTGTGATTATAACATAATTGTTGTATCTCTTTCATGATATAAAAAATATCCACAAGAAATAAAATTTAACAGAAGTTGACCATTATTTGAAATTTTTGAATCCGTAAAAATGGGAGGTTGCCCTAAACCCAAGGGCAAAATGTTCCTTCATTGGAAAATAAATTTAAACTGTTTTTTATCGGCAAAAATAAAAGATATAAAAGTAATTTTGACAATGCAAAACCAAATAGAATAAATTTTGCAATCATATAATGTGCATGATTTATTTTATGAAAATTTTAAAATAAAAAGGTGTCACAAGCAATAAAATGGTATATTTCAAAATTATAATCCAAACATTACGACCTGCAATAAACGCAGAAATAAATTACATAATGTAATTGGGAGTCACGCATTTAGAGATCGGTTGAAGGGCTGCCGTGTCGCCTAGGACCCAGGACTGGAATTTCGTCTGTCGAGGGATCATTTTACCGGGCAATATAGCTTCCCACTTTAAATCATATTCCTGGAACACGCCGAGAAATATTACAAACTAAACAAGTGTAAATCACATCTAAAAACATACGCTATTCAGTAAACCTGTTTCTGCACATTGCATTACAAGACTGTATTTCAAATAAATAGGAAAGTTAGTGATTACCTTATTATATGAGATAGGGTTAAATAATGTAATTGGGAGTCACGGTTGAAGGGCTGCTGTGTCGCCTAGGACGCAGGACTGGAATTTCGTCTGTCGAGGGATCATTTTACCGGGCAATATAGCTTCCCACTTTAAATCATATTTCTAGAACACGCCGAAAAATACGACAAACTAAACAAGTGTAATTCACATCTAAAAACATACGCTATTCAGTAAACCTGTTTCTGCACATTGCATTACAAGACTGTATTTCTAAATAAATAGGAAAGTTAGTGATTACCTTATTATATGAGATAGGGTTAAATAATGTAATTGGGAGTCACGCATTTAGAGATTGGTTGAAGGGCTGCTGTGTCGCCTAGGACCCAGGACTGGAATTTCGTCTATCGAGGGATCATTTTAACGGGCAATATAGCTTCCCACTTTAAATCATATTCCTAGAACACGCCGAAAAATACGACAAACTAAACAAGTGTAATTCACATCTAAAAACATACGCTATTCAGTAAACCTGTTTCTGCACATTGCATTACAAGACTGTATTTCTAAATAAATAGGAAAGTTAGTGATTACCTTATTATATGAGATAGGGTTAAATAATGTAATTGGGAGTCACGCATTTAGAGATTGGTTGAAGGGCTGCTGTGTCGCCTAGGACCCAGGACTGGAATTTCGTCTATCGAGGGATCATTTTACCGGGCAATATAGCTTCCCACTTTAAATCATATTCCTAGAACACGCCGAAAAATACGACAAACTAAACAAGTGTAATTCACATCTAAAAACATACGCTATTCAGTAAACCTGTTTCTGCACATTGCATTACAAGACTGTATTTCTAAATAAATAGGAAAGTTAGTGATTACCTTATTATATGAGATAGGGTTAAATAATGTAATTGGGAGTCACGCATTTAGAGATTGGTTGAAGGGCTGCTGTGTCGCCTAGGACCCAGGACTGGAATTTCGTCTATCGAGGGATCATTTTAACGGGCAATATAGCTTCCCACTTTAAATCATATTCCTAGAACACGCCGAAAAATACGACAAACTAAACAAGTGTAATTCACATCTAAAAACATACGCTATTCAGTAAACCTGTTTCTGCACATTGCATTACAAGACTGTATTTCTAAATAAATAGGAAAGTTAGTGATTACCTTATTATATGAGATAGGGTTAAATAATGTAATTGGGAGTCACGCATTTAGTGATTGGTTGAAGGGCTGCTGTGTCGCCTAGGACCCAGGACTGGAATTTCGTCTATCGAGGGATCATTTTACCGGGCAATATAGCTTCCCACTTTAAATCATATTCCTAGAACACGCCGAAAAATACGACAAACTAAACAAGTGTAATTCACATCTAAAAACATACGCTATTCAGTGAACCTGTTTCTGCACATTGCATTACAAGACTGTATTTCTAAATAAATAGGAAAGTTAGTGATTACCTTATTATATGAGATAGGGTTAAATAATGTAATTGGGAGTCACGCATTTAGAGATTGGTTGAAGGGCTGCTGTGTCGCCTAGGACCCAGGACTGGAATTTCGTCTATCGAGGGATCATTTTACCGGGCAATATAGCTTCCCACTTTAAATCATATTCCTAGAACACGCCGAGAAATACGACAAACTAAACAAGTGTAATTCACATCTAAAATCATACGCTATTCAGTAAACCTGTTTCTGCACATTGCATTACAAGACTGTATTTCTAAATAAATAGGAAAGTTAGTGATTACCTTATTATATGAGATTGAATAAAACCCATTTTTTTTAAGTATTCTACTCAGACAAGAAATACACAGATCGCTTATATACCGCCATTGCTTCTTCTTGTCTTGGCACAACTAGATTATGTGTTTATGTCTGTACACATGATCACCATTCTCAGGTATCCCAGCGCATAGCCATTAACCCACATAGGTATTTGTGAAGCTGAATCTAACCTAAATAATAATCTAAAAAATACACTTCATTCAGCAAACCAAGCCATATTTCTTATATAAGCTTCAAACTTCTGTACATGAAAGATTGTTTATCTAAATAAATAGAAAAGTTAGTGACATAGAAAAGTTAGTGTCTTATGACAAATGTCATAAAATCAAATTTTTCAAAGAATTCAATTTAGACACCTAACACTGTGATCACTTTAATACCGCCATTGCTTCTTATTGACTCGGCACAATTAATTTACGTGCTACCCTGTAGATAGCGTTGCCTGTCTGGAAGAAAACATATGTGGATCGTTTGGCCCGCTAGAATCATTTTAGGACACCTAAACCTGCTAGTATTCCTGTATATCGCATAATGTTGCTTATAACAAATGTAGAATCCTAATACAAACTAACAATATATCAAAATCAATTAATACACAAATTAACAACGTCGCATTAATTTGTGCTTTCTCTGAAAAAAAAATCATTTGAATTGTTTAAAAATACTTGTTTTATTTATTGTTTTATTTATTATTTGTTTTATTTATCGAAATAATTAAGTAAATGATTTTTCCCTCTCTCGATGCGCTAGTAAATCTCTTTAAATATGCTCTCAAAGGTCATTTAAGAGGTTGCATTACTAATCCCGTAAGATGTGCGCTTATATTAAACCAATGACAAGTTTAACTCCAAGTATTTAATTCACATTTACATATGTTTACTAATATTTCCGCATTAAGTATGTTGCACTTTGAAAAATAAAATTTCTTGAAAGTAAAATTTATTATTTTTATAAATTTATATTTTTTTAATCGCAGTTCAATTTTGCAGATGTACTCCTTTATAAAATGTTTCACGTATTATAGATTTATAAAGTATTTCTCGATATGATTTTTAAATTAACAAAGCAGTATATTCTCATACGGCACATTAGTTTTCAGTGATATCTTGAAAGAGTTTTATGTCCTAAGACAAAGGCATTTTTTGTATTCTGTTTCTTTTGTGACGTCTGCATTTTTCATTGAATAAAGTGATATCATTGAATCTGGTACCTAAGCATTCCTACTGGCAGTACTATTCACATTTCTCGTATTTTCGGTAGACTCAGATTGCTTTCTTTTAGCACCGGTATGCCTTGCCCTTTTTGCATTAGTGGTTGGTGCCTGTTGATCTTTATGTAAAGAAAAAAGAAGTGGGGCATCTTTCCAAGTGTGATGATGGGAAATTTTCTTTTTTTTTTCAACGAAAATGACTTTTTCTCAATAGAAAGCGACTTTTTTGTAAATCCCCTTTGATGTTTTTTAAAAAAAAACCTTACATTCTGGAACACACTGAAAGGATGGTCTTGTCGTAATACCATCTTTCTTTGCAACTTCTGGACAAAACTTATATTAATTTTTATATATAAAATTAATATTTTACTGATAATAAGTGATCTGCATTGATTTCTGACAACCAGACTTACACTGAAGTATTTCGTATTACATGCCACGTGCACCACTTTTACTTTTCCACAAAATTGAGTGTTGTTCTCTTGGTAGCTGAAAATACGCAACTTTGAAATTGATGATGCATAAATCAATATAAGCAGATGTAATTAATTATGTTAGGAAAAGAAACAATTTTTGAAATGACATTCACCAGAAAGATTTTTTTAAAAATGGGGTCACGTTTCATATTATCACACACTGTTTTCTATAATAATAATTCTTTTTCCTTCGCAGATATAGGTATACGACTAAAATCGGCTTCAAATCTTATATTATATAGACTTTGAGATATTAATCTTCTCATATTTTATATCCAAACTGAATTGTTTTCACCCATGCAATTTTATTGCACTAATTTATTCCGTTTTTACCAAAAAATAAAGTAAAATAATGAAACTTTTATGCATTTTCTTTTACGAAGTTGTATATTTTTTTTCGAAAACCACTGCATAATGATGTCGCACTTCGAATGCGAAATTGCTCTAAAGATTATAGAATACTTAAACAAATTTATAAGAAAGAAAGTCTTCGGCATGTTTTCTTGAATTCATGGCGCAAGGCGCAAATGACAGTAAAACACGCAAACCGCGTATACTTTAGTTTGATACGCTCTAATCTTGAATATTGTAGTCTTATTTGGGATCCGTATTATAAAAATAAAATGAAAATTCTTGAGCGGGTGCAGACTCAGTTTACTCGTTATTTATACTACAAAAGTAATCCTATTTACATTCCGAATATTTCTTCATCTTACTTGAGAAGTATTTTTGGTCTTCCTAGTTTAAGTTCTCGTCGTGATCTATTTTGTTTATTATTTTTTTATAAAGTTGTCAATAATATAGTAGACTGCAGTGATATTCTTCAAAGTATTTGTGTAAATGTACCGAACAGGTCTCTTCGTAATAGCCATTTATTTGTGGATCCAATTATAAAATATAATTACATATACTTTTCGTTATATAAATTTTATAAAATTTATAATAAGTTTTCTTTGGATTTGGATATTTTTAACATGTCTTTTAAAGTCTTTAGAGTTAGGTGTTTTGAACTTTTGCAGTCATGACTGGTATTTATTTTATCTCAGTATTTTATCTTTTTTAATTTTGTCTTTTGTAATTTGTCCTTTTATGCATCACTGTAAATGGATTTCAATCTGTAGTGTGCATTTCTTTTATGAAATAAAAAAAAATAATAAATAAAAAAAAAAAAAAAAAAAAAATTATTGACTCAATGTATTGTGGACCATAATATCATGCACCTCTTTATTACGCATTCTCTTCTTTATTAACGCAGTTTTATATTTAAAATATTTCTTAACACAAATCTTTAAATAAGACTAAGAAAGTGTTAAAAAAGATCTCGGATTTTTTTCCACGGACTGTAGCCATGGAAAGATTAATGTACCATGTTTAAAGATTAATATACTAGAAAGAGTATCAATTCTAAATTTAGTATATAATACACTCTAACCCGCTTAATGAAATAGCCAATTTAAAACGAAGATTTAATCTAATAAGCGGGATATTTCATTATCCGGGATCACATTGACTAATTATTACGGTTTCAAACATTAAAAATTTATTACAATAAGCGGCATATTCCTTTAACCGATATGTCACTGAGCGGGTTTCTTAAATTAATAATTGCTAAAAAGTTATAATCTCATCACTAAAACAAAGCGGTTGTTACCAAGAACTGTTACCAGACTTGGTCGTAACAATTACTGGATATGAATATCAATATCAGTATTTTGATTCCATCCTACACTGCAAGAAATACCTGTAATTTTACCATACATATTGCTGTAAAATAATACAGCGCTATGTGTTGTAAATTCACGCAAAAAAGACGTAATGACATTGATGAGCCAGTCACGAAGAACATTGTATTGGCATAACGTGAGGGCTAGTACTGGAGCAGACATTCTCAGAAAACTAAAACAACTTTCCCTTTCTCTTCGGATCCACTTCCAGTGGATTCCGTCCCACGTCGGCGTTGCTGGAAATGAAATTGCAGACAGTTTGGCTAGAGCTGGTGCTGGCGGGGTCACAACGTCTGCCGCTCCTCTTACATATATAGAGCTATTTTCTAAATACAAGGCAATGAATAAGGCTATTTGGATGGTCCCGCCAGTACCCGTGGTATCAGAGTTAAGTGCCCTGGCAGCTCCTTGGTTCGGGACAGCAGTAGGCGAGATCAAACTGCTCTTACCCTTTTCATTAGTGGTCATCTATTATCAATGACTTTTGTTGCTGGCAATAAGCACTTCGAGGTCTGCACTAGGTGCTCTTCTGCACAGGCCTCCCCTGGCCACATTTTATCTTGTGTGGGACTTACCAGGTAAGACCTGGTTCAGGACCCCCTATTGGTAGTGGACCTCTTCAGGGTGAATGGGTTCATGGACCTGATCCAGCTCTGCTGGTTACGGGGATGAGAAACAACAACAACAACAATTTTTTGGAACCGAAATTCTATTTTAAATTCCGAAGTGTTTGAGTTATTGATCTCGGTTTTGCATATTTGTGTACTATAACTATTTGAATCTATCTAGTTATGGCTACTCTGAACGATTACCCCAATATCGCAAAACCGTTAAAAAATGGTAGTACGAGTCAAATAAAGGTTTTACATCGCTTAATTTTTGGTACAGACGCAATTGAAAAATCGCGCCAGATTACGCAAATTTGCAGGTTTCCCACAGCCATTCGAGTTGGAATAAACGAAACAAAAAATACTTAGTTTTCACTTAACGACCTAATTTCTATTTGCAATTAACTTCATTTGAAATTTTCATCTGACTCAGATAAAGTACTAACACCATTCTTACCGAGTCTTAATGATTTATCGTTATTAAAAGCAGATTTTTCCGATCTTTCGGAAAGCGAAGTCAATGATTCATATCCGGATGACAATTCATCTCAAACGAATAACGTTGTAGTGGAAAATAGTACTCCCTCCCCAGATATCAATGACGCAAAAGAAGAATTTTCGAATAAGCAAAAGGCAGATTTCTTTTGGTGAATCAGCTCAAAATTTCATTGCCTTTAGTTGAAACCACGAGTTCCTCTTTCCAATTATTTAGTCTAAAAGACGTTGTTGATTTAATAAAACCTTTTTCGTCTCGCGATAATTATAGCGTTGAGAATTTTATATCCGACGTTGAAGAAAATGTTTATTTATATCAAACAAACAACCCAATTCATCAAATTACTTTTGTTAGAAAATGTTTGACCGGTCCCGCTCAAATTTTAATTAGGTCTTTTCGTGGAATCACAAATTGGGAACAATTGAAGCACAATTTGCTAGACGAACTTTCGGACAAAATTAACAGTATTCAATTACATCAATTAATGGAATCTCGACGTATGAAACCGTTTGAAACCCTACAAGAATATTTCTTAGCAATGAGAGATTTGGCACGCAAAGGTTCTCTTGATGATTTCTCGATTGAATATCCTATAAACGCAATAATTCCTGATTCATCACACAATAAAATTTTCCTTTATGGCTGTAAATCCCCCCCAGAATTCAAGGAAAAATTAAAAATTTATGAAAAAATGTTTAACAGTTCACAACATTTCAGACGAAATAATCAGAAAAAATTTGATGATTCCAACCTTAATGTGAAAGTCGATAGTAAACGTATCCCAAATACACAACCAGTATGTTATTCTTGTGGCTTGAAGGGTTATAAAAGCAACGAATGTTTGAATAAGTCGCAGTGTAAATATTGCAATGGATGTAAAAATTTCGGACTGTTCATGCTAATTGTCCCAAAAGTTCTCGAAATTCGAAACCAAAACCTGAATCTCAAAAAACTATTCCTGATAAAACTGTAAACTTGCAATCTCCTCAAACTTCATCGAAAAATCCCATGCATGTTGGCATTCAACTTGCAGGAATTCAATTGACAGCACTCTGTGACACTGGGTCACAAGTAACCCTTATTAATGAGAAAACTCATGGAAGAATCGGTTCGCCACCATTGCATTCCAACACAGATCCTTTTTCAGGAATTGGCCGAAACCCAGTTCACAGCATTTGTGTTTTTCAGGATTCCATTGAAAAAGATTCAAAAGATTACTTTACCTGCCAAAATACATGTTTTTAAAAATGACTTGATTCCTTTTGATGTGATTATATGATTCGACTTTTTGCAGATACCCAATTTACATTTGATAAAGACCGTATTCATTTATGCGGTGCTCTTGATGAGCACATTTTCGTTAATATTGTTAATGTTCCTAATGGCCAAGCTTTTCCATTTGATCTTTCACTCAATTTGAACTCTGAAATTTGTAATGAAGTTCAAAATATCGTTACTTCCTACAAGCCTTATAAAGACACCGAAATTCAGATGACTGTTTTATTACAAGATAAAATACCCGTAGCACAACGTTCTCTACGACTCCATTTTACTGAGCAGAAAATTGTAGAAAAACAAATTCAAGATCGGTTAAGTGGTGGAATAATTAAACATTGCTCTGATTATGCCGCTCCACTTGTTCTATGTAAGTAAAAAACCCGGAAATTACTGACTTTGTGTTGATTACCGCAGGCTTAATAGAAAAATGATAAAAGATAAATTTCCCTTACCACTCATAGAAGAAGCATTTGATAAACTTGGATTATCTCGGGTTTTCACTACACTTGACCTTAAAAATGGTTTCTTCCATGTACCTATGGACCCTAACAGCACTAAATGTACTTCGCAACTTATGAAGGACAATACGAATTTTCAAGAGTCAATTTTGGATGATCCAACAGCCCTAGTGTTTTTCAACGATATGTTTATACAGTATTTAGAAATCTCATTTGCGATAATATCCTTAGTGTTTACATGAACGATCTTCTCATAACATCTAATGAAGAAGTCGAAGGTCTACAAAAATTACGCCTAGTTCTCCCAACAGCTGCAGATTATGGCCTTGAATTGAACTTTAAAAAGTGTCAATTTTACAACGAAAGATAGAATTTCTTGGTTATATTATAGAAAACGGAGTATTTAAACCCTCGCCCATCAAGAAACAAGCCGTTCGAAAATTCCCACAACCTCAAACCCCTTAACAAATTCAAAGTTTTCTTGGACTAGCAAGTTATTTCAGAAAGTTTATTCCTAATTATGTACTGATTGCTAGACCATTAAGTGACCTCCTTCAGGATTATGTAGAACTTAATTTTGGCCCTGAACAAGTAGCAGCTTTTCAACATCTGAAAAACATTCTTTCACAAAACCCAGTTCTTCGGGTTTTTCAACAGAGATACCCATTAGAACTCTAAACTGATGCAAGCGCCTTAGGTTTTGGCACTGTGCTCTTACAAAAATCAGATGATGTACAGTTTTATTCTATTCATTATTTTAGCCGTAAAATTACAGTTCAACATGAAAAATATCATAGTTACGAACTTGAAATTCTCGCCGTCGATAAGGCACTATAGAAATTTCGCAACTTCTTCTTAGGTGCAAAATTTAAAAATATCACAGATTGTCATGCTTTCATAAAACAATGCATAAAAAAGATCTACCAACTAAAATTGCTCGATGGACATTGATGTTAGAGGACTTACATGATGATTATGAAGTTTGTCATTGACCCGGTGACAGATGCCCAAGATCAGGATGAATTTCTAACTCAGATTAAATCTATGCTCGAATCTACACCTTTCGATGAATCTTTTGTTAAAAACGGAATTCTTTATAAACTTCGTAAGGATACCGAACTTTTAGTAGTCCCACAAATGATGCAGAAAGAAATAGTGCTAAACGCCCATTCACAAGGTCATTTTGCTTCACAAAAAATCGAATCAATTGTTCCTTGCGAGTTTTACATCCCTCAACTTAAGAAATTAGTTCAAGAAATTATTTCAAATCGTATTCCTTGCATACTGTTCTTGCAAAAATCTAGAAAACAGGAAGGATTGCTTCACCCAACTCCAAAAGGTGATGCTCCCCTTGAATGTTACCATTGCGACTTTTTAGAACCTTTACCATCGACAAAAAAAAATCTTATATTTTTACAGTAATTGACACCTTGTCCAAATTTATATGGCTCTTTCCCGTGAAGTCAGCCTCTACGAAAGATGCTTTGGACAAACTATCCTTGTCACAGACTACATTTGGCAACCCTTCAAAAATCGTCACAGACAAAGGTAGCGCATTCACATCTTCACAGTACCGGCGCTACTTCCAGGAACAGTATATTAAACACATTTCAATTACGACAGGTATGCTTTCATAAAACAATGCATAAAAAAGATCTACCAACTAAAATTGCTAGATGGACATTGATGTTAGAGGACTTACATGATGATTATGAAGTTTGTTTGAACGCAATCATGGCACAATTATCCCAGTTTTAAGCTATAGATGTACGTGATCCCAGCTATAGATGTACGTAAGCTATAGACTATGTACGTACTATGTACGTTTTTTAGCTAAAGATCTACGTTACAAGTGTTTTAAATACGTCCCGCGATCGCAACGTATCTTGAATAGTACCGCCACACTCAGTACAAAATTCACACCTTTCGCACTTTTAATTCGTGTTCAAATGAAACAACATGAGGACCTACAAATTAAAAAACTTCTTGACGAAGAACACCACCAAAGAATTCTTGATGACAAAGAAGTGTTACGTACTGAAGCTAAGTTCAGTGTCATGAAATGCTTAAAACGATTAACGTCTGTTTAATCTGGAGTGCTAACTCATCCTACACACATACACATATAATGTACATTAAAATTTTAAACTCCAAAGTCACATTTAAAATTTTTTCAGGTTTTATAAAATATTTCACGTGAGTAAATACTAGATTGTAAAAAATGAAGTTAATCTGTTTAAGAAAAAAAAATATTGTTATCTTTCAAAAACTTAGGACTTTTAAGAGAAGCTAACTAACTTTATACACTTTTCATAAATTGTAATTTTTCTTTATGAATAAATCAATAAATTTGAATAAGTTAAATTAAAATTTTTGAGTAAGTTCCATGAATTGAGCTTGATAACCAAATATTTTACTTTAATTTTCAGGTAGAAATCACCTTTTAGTTTTAGATAATTTTAGCACATATATCGATATTACCGGAAAACAATTTTGGGGTCGCCAAAAAAACCGTAGTCAATCCCTGTCGTGAGGAACCTTTCTTTATATTAATGTCTTTATTTATGGCTTTACAGACATATTTTGAAATAAATGTAATCTCTATGTTGTAATTCTTTCTGTAAAAAATATTTTTTCATATCTCGCATAACCATTATAGTAATATTAGAATAATAGTAATGATTAATATGCAATATCCTCTAGCTTTAAGCAAATAAAACAAGTAGTTAAACATAACTAAATATTTATTTCAACATAAAAATTAAATCTTAAAAATGTTCTTCATTTTCCAATATGTTAATTCGGAAAAAAATACATTAAAGCTTGATTAAATTTCTAATGAAAGTACCCTGAAGATTAACTTTTTACTATTTTTATTGCATAAAACACTAAGCTATAACTAACTAATAATTTTAAATTCTATTTTTGATGTGAGTAATTAAATTTTTGAAATACGAGGTATTTTCTTTGTACAATACAGGTTAGAAAAATTTAAAAAGTAACTTTCTATAAGACATACTCCCGTATAAATATCTATGTGTGTTCAACACAATGTTATTGATGTTTTTTTCGATTAACGCGAGATTTGTTTGCTGCTTTTATTATTTTGATGTGGTAGTGATCTTTAACATTTAATCATATCATATTTTAATATTTTATATTTTATCAGATTTAAATGTTATTTACACTATTATAATGTATTTTCTACTTATTCAATTCAAAGCATTCAGGTTATACTTTTTTAAACTTAAAATTTTTTTTTTTACTTTTTTAAGTGCATTTTAAATAGAAAATCACAAAGCATTATCTGTACTTACAGACGTTTTACAAAGTGACCTGTTAATTTGCAAATGATATCAGAGCAATTTCACAGTTTTCTTTTACAAAATTTCGTTGGGATCAGAAAGCTGAACAATGAAGTAATATCCGGAATGCTGGGACTTTGGGGAACTGTTTATACTGCAAACGTTTATTTACCTACCTTCCTCCAACATAAATTTCAATATCATGTACTGATTTACCGAAGAGGAATTGATAAAATGTTTCATGTTAGCTGTTTTCGTCTTAAGATGCTTCACTGAATAAGATTTTAGCAATAACGTCTCTTTACAAATAAAGACGACAGGACTTAATGGTGTTCGTCTGGGACCGGAATCGTTGAGTGTAATTCGGGAAACTTCGCCATGCGAGACTAGCACATAAAGCGTACACATTTGCTGTGTAACAGGCGACTATTATTTGAAATAAAGCTGTAATAAGAGATTGAATAACAGTCTATTAACGTGTAAATTTATTCATCAGCTGTTCAGAAATCCATTTGATAAGAAAGATTATGATCCGCAGTGGCTTCTGTACACGCTTAGAAAAACTAGTCTTAATGTACTATTTTATCCCTCATTTTCAAGAATAATTTCCGTACTCTTTGGTAACGTAATATTTCACTGAATTCTTCCCTAAAATCTAAACAAGGGGAAAAAATACCATTGAATCTGAAGAAGTTTCTTCAATTCGCAGGAGGAAAAAAAGAACGGATCTCGTCAAATAACGGAGATATTCTGGCAGCATTGCTGACAGTAAAATTTCCGTGAATTGAAGAAATAATTTTTAAGAGTATAATTGATGAAACATTTGGAAAATAAAGGTTAAGTACGAGTGCAGTTCAAAAAGTAAGATAACAATTCAGTTAATCAAAGATTAACTGAAGTTCAATCAGTTAATCAAAGATTAACTGAAGTTAATCAATCAAGTTCAATCAACTCAATCAACTGAAGTTAGTCAATTCAGTTAATCGGATTTTTCAAAAAATCCAAAAGATGCAAAAATATAGCAAGGCATTTACAGATTATTTTTAACATAGTTGCCTTAGGCATCAAAATATTCCCTTCATCTTTATACCAGTCTATCGAAAGCGGCGTTGAAGAAATTAGGGCCCTTATTAGTGAGCCACTTAACGATGGCGTCCTAAACTGCGGTGCAGGTATGGAAAAGCCATCCTGCTATGTGCTTCTTAAGAAATGAAAATCACTGGGAGATCAAGAGCTGATATTCCAATACGTTACATTGGAAGTGCGGAAGAAAACAACGTGTCATCTAGTGGCCAGCAAGTGGGATTTGATTGGCGTCATCGTCTGTTACACCTAGCCATAAAAAAATCTGATGTGTCAAACACATGACTTCCTTGCACGTCTATTAAATCAAAAATGTTTTCTACGCACTTCCTCTAAACTTATTTGTTTGAAAGAGATAAAATATCAATAATAGTAAGGTTTAGCGATTTCTAGCCAAATATTTCGATATCGCCAAGCTGAGTTCAATTTGAAAGATTTCCTTCTGACACTTTATTTGGCGATATTTTGCCAAAAGCCGACAAACTTGAGATAGTTTGCGAGATTTTGGGGATAGCCAAAGTAGTCATTGACCACAGACTTTCAATGAATTGAATGCATCCATACACCTCAATGTATTTAAAGTCATTTGGCTTACCCTGTAAATAAATTCCCAGTCGATTGCTGTCAAAAAAGATATTAAAAACAGTTAGATATTATAATATAGTTCTAAATACAAAAGTTCAAAATTCTACGGGTTAAAGTTTTAGAGTTAAACAAAATACGAAATAATTTTTGGCGCCGAATTTGGCGATATTTCGGCGAAACTCGTCAATGTCGACGACATTTGGCGAGATTTTAAGCATGGGCCAACAATGACAGATTATCGCTAAATTTGGCGATATTTCGCCAAAACTCGCCAAGAACGATGACAAATGGCGATACTTTGGGCATGGACCAAATGACTGACTATCACCAAATTTGGCGACATTTCGGCAAAACTCGCCAAGGTCGAGGACAGACGGCGAGAATTTGGGTATGTACCAAACAATGACTGTCTACAATTGTATTATATTGAAGATGTCCATAGACATTAAAGTACTGAAATTCTTTTCGGTGATCCTGTAAATAAACTCTCCAGTAGATTGGAACCAAAAATCGAGATGCACAACTAGATGTTACAACATTCTTATATACGAAATTTCATAATAGTTTTTGAGATTTGAGAGTTAAATATGCACACACGTACACCAAAAGTCGCCAAGCTTGGCGACTTTTGGCATAGTTCTTGAGGGAGGCACGTGACCGTGGTCGGACCATTACCTAACTTATGTGGTAGGACGGTATTGTGCTTGAAATGGATGAATGCCCCTAAAATTGCCATTGACCGTAATGTATTGGAAATCTTTTGAGTGTTCCTGTAGCAGAACTGTAAATGATAAAGATACTTTTTTTAATGGAGAAATTCATTTTCTAACTCTTTACAGCATATATTACTTCTGAGTCGTTTGAAATAGCCCAATACCTCTAAAAAACGCTTTGATGTATTTCGGCCCATAGAGCGTAATGTATTTCGAATCTTTTAGGCGGTTCTGTAGATAAACTATCCAGTCGAATGGAACCAAAAGGGGAGGTGCACAACTAGATGTTACAACTATCCAAAATATGAAGTTTCGACATTCTACGCCTAATAGTTTTTGAGTTAGGCGAGTTTAATGAATTTCGGCCCATAGAGCGTAATGTATTTCGAATCTTTTGGGCGGTCCTGTACATAAACTATACATTCGATTGCGACCAAAAGGGGAGGTGCACAACTAGATCATAGAACAATCCTAAATATCAAATCTCAACTTTCTACGACCAATACTTTTTGAGATATGAGAGTTACATACATACGTACGTACAGACGGCATGGAAAAACTGACCACAATAGACTCGCCGCTGGTCAAAATGAGATGAGTTGCAGACGCGTTAATATGATCGTGCATGCTAGCCTACGATGAGATGCATCGAAAAAATTCTTAAAATTAAATTTAGAGGTAGTCAAAATCGGCTTTTTTGTCGAAGTTTGGCCCCCAAAATTTTTCGGGATCACATTACTTCCTTATACTACGTACAAGGAAGTAATAACTCCAGTAATATGTGCACCCATATAGGCATTTGTTGCCTTATTTTTTGAACCACCCCTCCGTAGTTTTCTAACTAAGTGAAGTTCGCTCCCCACAATCCGTAATAGAATCTTAACCCCAATGTGACATCACTTTAACATCACCCTCAAGATCGATTGTCGTTTTGCATTTCATTTCGCAGCTATCACGTGAATAGCTGAGATCAGAATGGTGACTATGATGGCATCGCAAACGGATTGTCAAAAACGAACCGCTACGCCAATGTTTCGGTCAAGTCAACAGAAAATAGTCATACTAGTCAGACAGTGGCGTCTAGTTGACATCGCTCACTGGTCACAAAATGCCAGCAACTTATGTTACACAAATCACTGTGCTCTTTATAATGGTAGTTAGCTAACCAACGACTTGTTTTTTCGACGGGAAAGTTAATTTTTCTTGCCAAGGCAAACTTGCTCTCGAAAGGAAACGAATAGCTAATCTTTCTTAGTAGAATCTCTCCTGTCTAAGGATCAACTGAATTTCTAAATTCTCATGGCAGACTAGATATAGACTAAAGATTTACCAGCCATTACCGATATGGAGACTCACTCGAAGAAAAACTCTCTAACTCGGGACCGACCCTTCACATTGTTACTCAAATTTCAATCAAAAACAGAAAAAAACAGCCTATCCCTTGTAAGAATTGTTCAATTGAAATGTGACTTTGCAAAATGATTCTTTCAGCTTGTACTTCTATTTTATGTAAGTTTCATATTTGAATCGGTGAGTGCAGAAACCACCTCAGTCGCATTAAGGAAATTTTTCTGAAGAGAAAGAAAAAACTTCATAACTCCTCCAAATTTTCAAATATTTAAACTTATTTTTTTCCTCTGTCATAACATGCATTTATGTTTCTGTCATGCAAATATTACCTAATTTATGAAGATTTATGAAGTTTTATGAAGTTTTTTCTCTCTCCTGAAAAAAATTTCCTGTTTGTGACTGAGGTAGTTTCTGCACTCACCGATTCATTTCTGAAATTCGTTATTTGACCAAATCTCTTTTCTTTACGCACCTAACATCGATCTCTTTGGTTTGCGACCCCTATTGCATTTTTAAATTTTACA
>JAWZYV010017966.1:0-31903 GCA_038373885.1 Cheiracanthium punctorium
AATTTAATATTTTAAACACAAAATTATCTTTATGTCTCAGAGTGTTTTCCTTTATGTTAAGGTGAAATCCTCCTATACTCGCTATGTTACAATCATTTGGAGATAAAAGTGTTTTGGTGAAGTACAATCATATAATTTCCTCTGAACCGCTATCCCACAAAAAATAAAATAACCAAGCTAGTGACCAAGTGGGCAAAATAAATATGTTTCAGTGAAGCTCGAGTGAGTTCAATGTCCAGTACGCGCTTAAATCTATTGAGTAAAATAATAATCAAACGAAGTCTATTTTTACTCAATTTTTCACTTCAAACAGCCATTCTCCCGATTGAGTCAAATGGGCTCCATTCATCCACAAAAAACAATGGAGCGAAAAATTCTCAATTTTTGAGCATTATACAACAGCTCCATTTAGACTCAATAATAATAAAAAAAGAGGAGTGTCTGTCCGTTTTTGATTAATATCCTAACTGTACTCCATTATGATTATTATTGAAGCTATAGAATGGGCGTTTTTGCAAAATCAGCCCTTTTTTAATTAACATATCTGTACTGCATTAAGATTATTATTTTAAGCTAGAAAAAGGGTGTTTTATTAATATTTGCTGTTTTTGATTCATATATTGAATGATTCGTTTTCTTCATTTTTTGTTATCAGAGCTGTAATCTACGATTAAAAGCCCGAAAAAATAAATTTTAAATCAAGGCAAATACATTACATATATCTTTATAAAGTATTTTTTTAATAAATAGAATATAATTGCGCTATAGTCTCTAGTTATAAAACGATATTCACAGTACAGTCAGAATACAGAAATGCATTCATGGTTCAACGAGCTGTGAGATTGAATGAAAGCAGCGATCCAATTTATTGACATGAAAAATGTCAAATACTACTTACTCACTTTGGGTGGAGATACCCTAACTTCATTTGTTTTACAACAGCTTTTTATAATCCAATCGTCAGAAACTATGCCATTAAAGCGAAATCTTTACCTAAAGAATCTCCTCCCTATCTAGGCTGAATTTATTTCACAACTCTGAATATGAAAAAGATGCATTTGGTATTCGGATATAAAACCAATTTATCACAAGCGAATACACACACAACTATGCCCGCGTTTGTGACTATGAACCGTTATCCGTTGAACAGCGTGCGTCACGTGATAGTAATAGGATATGGGTCGTGGGGGAGAAAGACAGAATACTCAAATAGACAATATTATTGTGAAAATTGAGCTAAGTAGAATCTAGCGAATCGGGAGCATTGAGGCGAATCTAGGCGATAACAAATTATTGTCTTTAATGAGTATTTTTCGGAAATTTTTAGCGTAAAAGGATTTAAATCAGCCGATAAGAAATGTAATCAATAAAGGATTGTTACTTTTAATCAATAGATTTAAGCGTGTAGCCTCTCTTTTACAGGAACTCCCTTATATCGGAGAGGGGTGTCAAAATTCTATATCCCTTTCGCAAGAGAGTACTTTCTTGATACTTAGCCGTATATACAACATAAAAGAAGCAATGAAAAATGCATCCAAACTGTTTCATTCTAATCTAATTGCTTTGAAGTTTAACCTGCTGCGTAAGTTTTCAGCCTGAGAAGGGTGCCGCGGCGAAAAAAGTTTGGGATAACCCTGGTATAAAACCATAAAATTGGGTGAATGGGTATTAAAATGATCATTCAATAAAATGACAAATTAAAAATAAAGAGATAGTGTCTAATACATTTTATTTTTCATGTGACACCCTTCCGTCAATGCCTGTGCAGTGGCGCCATCTGGAGAATGAAGGATTGACATAAATATTTCAAATGAAAAATGTATCAGGCGCTACCTTCGTGTTTTTAATGTATGCTATTTTAATAAATGATCATTTTTGTACCTATTCAAATAATTTCAAGACTTTATACAAAGTAGTTTGTAAATGAGTTGGTCCAGATGATTGTAATAGAGGATATAGGGGCTGTTCCTTACTAGGGGCGAGATTCAAGTGAAACGCGCGAGATCGAGTTCGATTCGAACGTTTTTCAGTCCCCAGTTCTCAGTTCAGTCCCCAGAATGCTTCCAATGAACAAACCTATCACGCTGTCACGTGATCAAAACACGATTGGTTTGTTTCAGTTGAATAAGAAACATGGATATATTTTCGAAGTTCGTCGCCGAAAACGTTCGAATTGTGTTTCACTTAATCTCGCCCTAGGACTTCACCTTTAATCGAAGTGTTTGTAAAGAGTATTTCTTTTTTCATTTTATGTTTGGAAAACCGATAAACGGCCTCCATTTAACCAGATCACTGCTTTGACCGGTCGTAATTGAATTAAATGAAATATTAATGTTTTTTTCCCTTTTTTTTAAATTACAACCACAGTACAAGAGACAGACATTAAGAAATTTGTCTCGACATTCAGATGTGGGTGCCTAGATCAGCGATTCCCAAACTGTGTTCCGTGAAATTATTTATTTCGGACTGTTAAATGATTCCCCAGTTAGGTAATTAATTGTTATATTAAATTATTATTAAATTACTGTCGTTATTATTAGGTAATTATAACGAAGAAATTGCCTGGGTTATTTTAATTACTAAACTGCGTTGTGACGGTTAGGAATCCAATTTGATACACTTAGTTACAAATATAAGAAGACTTTAAAATACTTAAAACTATTTTATTTAAAATACTAGGGGCCACGGTCCCTAGACTGGCTACGCTCACATTTGGTATGAGGCATTCGGCTCCTAATAAGGCTTATTCGTAAAATTCGTAAAATTGTCGCTAATGAATCAATTTTTTTCTTTCTTTCTTTAATTGTCTTGAAATGATTTCTAACCAAAAACGACATTTATTTTAAAAAGCTTTTAAATATATGCTTACGGCTAGTTTATGAAAGATTGCTAAACTCGGTTAGAACGCCACTGAAAAGGTCAGATAATCATTTACGACTCTATAGAGAGTTAAATTGCTCGTGTTCTATGCGACAGTGAAGTGGTACGGAATATTTGGACCGTATAGGAGAGTTGTAACTATTCGAGGTCACTATAACCGAGTTCAGCAGTATTTGTATGTAGCCCAGGCTCCCCTAAACTAAAATCCTGGGTGAGGCACTGGACCTGTCCATAGCAAGGAATTGCCATTCTTTGCCTTGTTTCCATCAATCGTCGATTGAGGGCGCTTTTCTGTCACCTTTCCTATCATATTCTTTGCTATCCGTTCAGCAAGGGTTGCGGCAGTCCTGGACTGGCCAGGTCGGCGATGGCCGAGGGCCCCCGACTCAAGGGGCCCCCAAAATGGATATATTACTTTATAATTAAAGTAATTTGATATAGAGGGTGTCCTAAAAGTCAATGACACATTTAAAAAATTCATAGAAAAGCACCAAACTGCTGCATGAATATGCGGTTTGCACAACAATACTTCACAGGTTCACGAATTTTTTTGACATCGTAAAAAAAAAATTACTTCCCAATTGTGTTCATAGATGGCGCTGTACCGTCATATTAAGATTAACGAATATCTTGTACAGTCACATCCGAAATTCGTGGCCGACCACTTCCTTCCCTTTCTAAAGTGCTTCCAGTCTTCTATAAACTTTTCATGCCAGGCCAAAATACTGTTTCGAGGTTTTTTTCTTAAACATGTTACGAAACTTTACAGATGAAATCCAGTTACGAATTTTGATTCGAAATACCAACCTACGCATTGCGCTTTCTCAGTTGCAGTCCCCTTATCTAGATTGGATATTCCCGCACTGTCAATGCTGCTCAAAACTCACGAAAAATCCCTATTGGCTCTTACTGCTAAACACCTGGAGATGCTGCGGCATCTATGAACACATTTTGGAAGTAATTCGTTTTGAGATGGAAAAATAAATTCTTGATTCTGTGAAGCATTACTGTGCGAACTGCATATTCATACAACAATTTGCTGCTTTTCTGTGAATTTCACGGAAATTTTTTCACAGTGCATATGACTTGAACACAGTGCCACCTCCTTTTCTTGAAATATGATAAAGAAGTCTGGAATTACTTAAAAGCAATAAACTAAAGTCATTTCACAACCTAATAAGAAAACCCATTCCATAACATAAAAAATCCGATTTATTAAAAAAGCGCTTTTTCTAAAGCTCCAACATCGAATGAAAGGAAAATAAAACTCCTCACTAATACTGCTAGCTATCAATAGCAAAAGAGACATTCCTGTATATATATATATATATATATATATATATATATATATATATCAGTGAATTAATTGTCCACCTATCGGCGACAGCTGCGGCTTCAATCGTTTACTTTTAAAGCAAAATGGCGAAGAAGTCCAATTGAAAGAGTTGCACAATGAAAAGGAACTTATTTGATGCCCATTCAATGGCATCAAAAAGACATCGGTGAAACTGCATCGCATTTCTTTATTCTAACCGAAACAATAATTAGGAAAGATTTTCCCTCCTTTGTAGAGGAATATATATTCTTCGCCCAGGCTATGATTAGGAAGTGAAATTGGATGCCATTTCAAAAAATACTTTTAATAATGAGTTTATTTTTTCACAAATTTTGTTAATAGCAATAGAAAGATATTAAATACTCCTGGGGGTTGTAGCAATCTAATCTAATTGCATAATTTAATCTTTTTCTTTCTTTTCTTTCGTTTTATTTGTTTAAATGATACTTATTTTTCTTTCTTGGGTCATAAGGAGGATTAAGGGTTCAAAAAATCGATTTTTCGATTTTAATTTTATTTGAAATTTTGGTTATTTCCGAGGCTTTTGATCCCGATTTCATGCAATTGTTCCACCTAGAACCGCATATGCACACTAAAACGTTTTACAAAAGATATTTGAACACAATGAGGTAACTTTAAACTAAGTTTTCTAAAAGAGCATTTTTTCATGAACTATCCGTAAGATAACGAAATTTCTATGATTCATAACTCCACGAAACTTTATACAGTCATAATTGGTACGGAGATCTATAGAATGAATTAATATTAAAAGTGAGAAAAAAAAATTTTGAAATTTTTAACATAAATATAAGGGGGGGAAAGTGAAATTTTTTAAAATTTTAATTTAAAATACAATTTAAAATATCTAAATTAAGAAAAATTTCTAAATATTAATTCATTCTATAATAACTCGGCTGTTCGAGCGTCGTCAGGGGGAAACCCCCTGAACCCCCCTAATATTTTAGTTTATGATTGCCACATTAAAACGATATTCATGAACTATGTCATTTTATCGCTCATCTTTCGTGTATTTCGCCCGGTTACCCTATGTTGAAATTTTTAGAATTGTAAACCATTTATAGAAAAACACATGGGAAGCCTATTCTACAGCTTACGAAAAAGTGTAACAATAGATCAAAGCTGTAGTGACCTTTTAAGTATTAAAATATATGTAAAAAAAATACATGGGATGCCTATTCTAACAGCTTACGAAATACTGTAACCATAGATTAAAGCTGTTGTGAACTAATTGTATTTCAATATATGTAAAATTATGTCGCATACTTTTATGTCACTTTTTTGGGACACATTATCAGACAATTTTTAATAAAGGGGGTGAGAGATAAAGTGACATAGTCATTAATATATATTTTTTACAGTATTTTGCACCAGAAATTTTGTTTATATGGGTATTTTAATTTGACTTATCTTACGGATAGTGATACCCACTGTTGAAAAAAAAAAATCTGGAGTGACTCCACTCGACTTTCCGAACACTTACGATTAAGATCATGACCAAGCATTTAAATAAATTTTAATCGATGAATCATTCAAACATATATACCAAATTGAAACTCAATCGAATGCACCGTTTAAACGCTTGCGCACTTTCAAGAATTTCTCCCCATAGGCCATTATGCCATAATATAAAAGAAATCTTTGTAGTAGCCCTGTAGGAGAACTATAAGTCCTATGCACACCAAAATCAATAACGGTCTTGCGACGGTGGTTTATAACATATATACCCAATTTGAGCTCAATAGAATTTACCGTTTAAACGCTAGCGCACTTTCAATAAATTCCCCCCCATAGGCCATAATGTAAAAGAAATCTTTGTCGTAGCCCTGTAGAAAAACAATAAGTCCTATACACACCCAAATCAATACCGGTCTTGCGACGGTGGTTTATGACATATATATCCAATTTGAGCTCCATCGAATGCTCCGTTCAGGAGCTATCGTGTTCACTCACATACACACAAACACACATACACACACACACACACACATATATATACACACATACACACATACATCTCGTAAAAATAGCATAAATGGATTCAGAAACCCTCAAAACGTGTAAAAACACCCAAATCTCGAAGTCGAATTTTTTCATGATGACAATACTTTCCCTACATGGTACATGTTCGGAAAGTAAAAAATACATATGTAGTAAAAATTAAATTTTTTTGAACTGAAATTGAAATATCTGCGAAAGGTAACGGAGTTTTCCCGGAAGTTTTATAGTGTGTTATACAAACAGAAATTTCATTGTGCTGTAACTGTTATTTTGATCCTAAAATGTAAAACCGCAAGTGTCTGAAATACGTGTATATTTGCTGCTCAATCCTCTAAGACCCCTTAAAACAGATCGGGAATTTGCCGCCGGGGTGACGGCATAACCCCGGTAGGAAAATAGGACGAAAAATCGTGTTATTTCAAGGGGTATTGGAGGAGCATCTGCCTACCTAGGGAGACTGCTTCGGGCGGGGGACTTTTAACCCTTTAACGTGCAGTGTTCCCGCTCTGGGAACACCCAACTCTGGCGTTTTGACGGTTGCCAGTCACAAAGAATAGATTGGATTTCTATAAAAATAGTTACGGGCGACCTAGCTTCACGAGAAACCTTTACTTTTGAGCACGTCCTTTCCCGTCAAAAAATGGTCACGATTATTATTACAGCCCTGACATCTGCTGAAAAAGGGAAGAATTCGAGCAGCTGGATAGATTGCCCCATGCTGAAAAAAGGGCAGCCGTTGCCATCGCTCGACTTAACTACCTGGTAGTAACGACTTGCTGGTAGTTAAGTCGAGCGATGGCAACGGCTGCCCTTTTTACAATATTGGGAAAGGTTTGCGCCTCAAAGGGTTAAAGGGGGTTCTACCGCGTATTCATGTTACCTCTAGAGAAAACCGTCGAAAACTCCAGGCAGTTAGATCGACGGCCCGAACGCAGGACCTTCACACGTCGGCCGTCTTCCGATTTCAGCTTCTTATTCACTCGGCCATTGTGGGGCACACAGAGAACAGAAATACACAAAGAGAGCGCTTCACCATTCAAAACCCATCGGCAATGTGTGTCGAGGATGAACCCTGCGTCTTGTGCCACGGATATGCGCAGATGGGCTAGACGTGTCGTTTAACGCCCCATTGGGCGAGTGGACAGTGTCAGCTGCAAAAGCGGAATGGACTATCAACATAAGCGTTGAAATGTAAACCGCTTGGCTTAAAAAAAAATATCGTCAAGGCTTAGTGGTGTGGATACATTTAAGTGAGATCTTGCCACAAGTCGACTTCTGTGACAAGGGACTCAGATTAGGCTTACCAAAGAGCTATTTATATAATACGCTAACGTATGCGGTATCGAAATCGACGCTATTTCCACGCTGCGAAAAGCAACAGCTAGATGCAAACATGAGTGCAATAACAATAACGCATGCGCAAACTCCAAATGAACAGTTCAATGACGTCCAATGGAGCAAGCATGTGTCACGCAGTCGCTGGATTACAAAATAACAATGATGGCTACACAAAAATGCAAGATCTTTCAGACTTTTTCGCAGCTTTAAAATATCGAATGGACACTACTGGGCGCATTCATCGCCCATCAAAAAAATTGTCACCATGCATTGGGGCTAAAGCCCATATTAGCCATTGTCTGTTTCAACAGCGGCTTTTAGGATGACATCCAAAATGTGTAGCAACCCTAACCTAAATAAATTGAATGGCAAATACTGACAAAACACAGAACCATGATTTTCATTGAAACGAGTCAACACTGCACTGAGTTTAAAGAACAGTAAGGTATGGGGCGGCTAGTACCTTATATCTGCTCTAGGAGTTCAACGGCGATCGCCTGCAACTTGGTCAGCTCCCACATATTCTCTATGGGATTCAATTCATGTAAACTCCTCCGCCACACGTGCACTAAACGCGCATGCAAGGATGCATTGTTGCCACTTGTCAAGTAAAACAATGATACAAGCTGAAAAAAAACATACAAAACTTTTTTATGAGAACAAACTTGTAGGCTCGAAATATTCCTTTAAATTAAATAAATAACAAGTAATATAAAAAAAATTTAAGTCAATTCCTACTTGGGTCAACAAAGAAAAATTTTATTTTAGTTACTTTTTATTAAATTTAATTAAATAATTAATTAATGCAGGGCCGTTTGTGAAGCAAGGGTCGATACCGTTCATCGAGTTTGTTTAGTTTATTGTTTTCATTCTTTTTAAGTCCCACATAACAGCATCTAAAATGATTTAATTAAATTGAATGAATGAATTAATATTTGAAAAAACTGTATTAACATCCAGTGTCATCCACTACAAGTTTAAAAGAATGTATTTGAACTTGAGTGGATGAATAAAAAATATTTTGTTAACGATTGAAAGTTTGAACAAGATATATAAATACAGGGAGAGTGTGAACTTATAGTACTGAAGGGATTTACTCCTACTTCAGTTTACATTGAGACAAACAGAATGTCGGAAACAAATTTTTAAATGCAAAAGTACTTTTGGAACATCATTATCCCGATAGAAAACATTTAAATTCTCATTACAATAAGTTATTGAAAACTTTTACCTCGAAGCAAACTGCTTAGATTAGATTACATCTCATTGGGGAAAAAAAAGAACTAAAAAACCATTATCGAACCTTCTGGACTTTTGTAACAACCCGAATTTAAAATACAACTTGAAGGCGAATGGTAAGATAACCGGTAAGGAGAAAAAAAACAGAAAAATAGAAATCGATCAAAATAAAAGTTGCTAGGAAGGAAGTATTTTTTTTAAAATTCTTCGGACGTGAAATATTCAAGAACGCCATTTTCTTTTTTAGATTTCTGTAACTGGGACTGATTCACTTGTTCTGGTTGCAGCACGGCCGTATTTACAGCGTATTTTATAGTATTGGACATGTGATGCCAACATCACATATTGCTTTTTGTCAGTAGTATATAACCCCCGTCCTGTATTTTATGCGGTGCAAGTTATATACACCCCCCCCCCCACATCCGCTCATAGCATTTCGGCTCTTTGTGGTTTATGACCGCAGATTTGATAATTCTTATTCTATACGTTAAAAGGAATTTCTTTTGCAGCTGCTCTCTTTGGGCGAGACTGTTCATTTTTGCTTTGTTCAGCAGTCTCCCACAGATGTCATGTTGGCGAGTTTCTTCACCGACACGATTTGGTAACCTTTTTAAATTTCTGTGCCCAATTGGTTTTTTTTTACAAAATTAATACATTGATTTATTCTTGACCGCTCTGGATGTTGCCTGTCTTCAAATAAAATCAAGTTAAATCATCTTGGAGAATCTATCCGAGTTACTGCTACTTACACAACACACAAAATGGATATACTACATCATCTAATCCTTGTCTACCTCTTATACGGCCCATGAAGTAAAGTACGCGTAACCTGCATCACAGGACATGCTGAGACTATTATAAGAATTCCGAACACCAAAGCATAAAGTCCTAAAATTCCATTTAATCGAAATGACTGAGAAAAATCTTTTAAAAATACAGGGTGAGCGAAAAGTCCATGACTCATTTGAAAAATTCACAGACATGCAACAAATTGTTGTGTGAATATGCAGTTCGCGCAGTAATGCTTCACAGAATCAAGAATTTATTTTTCCATCTCAAAATAAATTACTTCCAAAATGTGTTCATAGATGGCGCTGCGTCTCCAGTTTTCAGCAGTTGATAGCCAATAGGGATTTTTCGTGAGTTTGGAAACAGCATTGACGTTGCGAGATTATTCATTCTACTGCTCGCCCAACGATAAAAGACCGACTTTGGCGCGCTGCCAAAAAAAATGGATGCTGCGATATGTTTCACAGGGAAGATGGGTTCAGATGTGCAAGGACTCCTAAAATTCTCTACGGTAGTAGTGTTTTTAGAGTCATTTGGACTTTCATTTCCGATTTACAAAATACTTCCGTATTGCCAGTTGGCCAAAATCTAGCCAAAAAGTGGCTAAATTGGAAGTCCTCTCCGAACATACTAGAGAAGAGAATTTCTTGTACTTCTGAACCCATCTCCCCATTGAAAAAAATAGCAGCATCCATTTTTTGGCAGCGCGCCAAACAAAGCCGGTCTTTTATCATTGGGCAAGCAGTAGATAAGGCGACCGCAACTGAGAAAGCGTATTGCGTAGGTTGGTATTTCGAATCCAAATCCACAACAACATTTCAAAGAAAGTTTCGTAACATGTTCAAGGAAAACCTTCCGTATCGAAACAACATTTCGGCCAGGCATCAAAAGTTTTTAGAGAATGGAAGCGGTTTTAAGACAGGAAAAGAAAATAGTCGGCCACGAAGATCAGATGAGACTGTACAAGACGGAAGCTTACTTTGACGGTACAGCGGCCGCCTATGACACAATTTGGAAGTAATTTTGTTTACGATGTCCAATAAAAAAAAAAATTCGTGAACCTTTCAAGTAGTATTGTACAAACCACATATTCATACAATTTGTTGCTTTTCTTTGAATTTTTTAAATGGGTCAATTACTTTTCGGACACCTTTCACAAATCATAAATTACGCAGAACAACTATGTACTATTTTTTCTTAAAAATAGAACTATAAAAACGGAAACGATCTCGCAGGTCGCAAATGCTCGATAGAAAACTAAGACGAGTGAGATGCGCAAGAATGATACGCTTCCGATCTTGATACAAGTCAGCAGCTAGGGTAAGTGCCTCATGTTTGGGTTACCAAAGCTCTCTCTGTCTCTCATATGAACGTCCTGCTTTTAGGACATATAGGTAAAAAACATAGGGACAGTCCTGTTTTTTACCTATATGTCCTGTTGTCGTTTATAAAGGAAATAAAGTAACTTAAAAGCGTCATAGAGCCACAAAATTCACATAACTGTATCAAGACTCATGTTTTGAACAGCTAACTGAATATACATGGTGATTCAAAAGAGATGTTAAGGCGATTATTTTTTAAACCGTAAGTGATCGAAACATACTTCCGATTAGAAAAGTGCGCCCAATTAACAGTAGCTTTCAGATAGGGCATTTTTTTAGACTGGGGGTCGAATACATATTAAAATGCGAATTTAATTTTTATGCGCTACACCCAAACAAGAACGGTACGGATTAAATAAAACAAATCCCGTGTCTCTAAGTGAAATAGTTGAGCGAGAAAATTAATTTCGTAAAACGGATGACTTACACCACTTTACCTAATGTGTTGGCATGAGTTTTCCGGCAAAAAAAAAATCTTTACTTTAGGGGACCCACTATGAGTTGATCAAAGATCAATAATGATCTCATTGTTGGGAAAAGCAATTAAACGCGTGAAATGAACAGGTGCAGTTTTACCTAAAATGATCGCTACTGCTTTATCAAATGAGCGATCATTTAGTCTTTTAGAGGGGGGTCATCCACTCATTACATCACGCTTCTAGAGAAGGAATTTTAAAGTGTAAAAGAGAATGACAAAATAATGGTGTAGGTTACTATGGTGTGATAACTTTCACTAGAAACTGCCAAACATGCGTTACAGGAAAATTCTAGCTAAATTAGGATTTGAGGAGTCAACTGTGTCTATCGAGTGACTATTAATATAAATGAACGTCAGTTGAAAAGTAATGACATTTTTCTCACTTTTGGAGACATCCCCTTAGTGCTTGGCGACCAATGCCAAAATTTTCAAATGATATATCTCGGAAACTATTCCACGTAGAGACACGGGATTTGTTTTATTAATTTTCTTAGGCAAAGAGCAACATTCTCCTGAATATAAAGGGTAGGAAAACGGGACCGTCTAAAAATTAAATTTCGTATTTTAATACGTTTACAGCCCCCAGTAAAAAAAAAAAAAATGCCCTATCGGAAAGCTACGCTTGATTGGACGAACTTTTCTAACGGGAAGTGAGGTTTCGATCGCTTACGGTTTCGAAAATAACCGCCTTAACATCTATTTCGAATCACCCGGTATATATGTTACAGTGAAAACCCGAAATCAGTCAGAACCCGAATTAACTAGGGAAAACGCGTTCTAACTGAGAGTGTTAGGCAAAACCCGAATTAACTACGGAAAACCCGTTTTATTGGAGCCGCGGTAGTACGTTTTCGAGGGGCCCCTACAGCGGAGGCATATTATCCAGGTGCCTTCCTACAGCGATGGTCGGACCCACTGATATTTTTAGGGTCTCGCAAAGGGCCAGGTTTAGCATATTTTCGAGCTGCCCCCTAAAGCGATGGCCGGACCCATTGATGAATTTTTGGGTCTCGCAAAGGGCCCGCTTTAGCATATTTTCGAGGGGGCCCCCTGAAGTGATGGCCGGACCCACTGATATTTTTTGAGGTCTCGCGGAGGGCAAGCGTTAGTATATTTTCGAGGGGCCCCCCTACAGCGGTGGCTAGACAGAGTGATGGTTTTTTGGGTCTCCCAAAGGGCCAGCGTTAGCATATTTTCGAGGGGCCCCCTGAAGTGATTGCCGAACCCACTGATTTTTTTGAGGTCTCGCAGAGGGCGAGCGTTAGCATATTTTCGAGGGGGGGGCCCTAGAGCGGTGGCCTGACACAGTGATGTTTTTTGGGTCTCCCAAAGGGCCAGCGTTAGCATATTTTCGAGGGGGCCCCCTGAAGTGATGGCCGGACCCACCGATGCTTTTTTGGGTCTCGCAAAGGGGCAGCAATAGCAAATATTCGAAGGGGGGCAAGATCCAATGTTTAGGGGATAAAGCATTAACATTCCGGAATTCACATGGGAAAACATGGGGGCCGGCCACCACTATAGAGGGCCCCCTCGAAAATATGCTAACGCTGGCTCTTTGCGAGAGACGAAAAAATCAGTGGGTCTGTCCATCGCTATAGTGGACCCCCTGGAAAATATGCCACCTCTGTAGGGACCCCTTGAAAATGCGCTACCACTACTCGAATAGAACGGGTTTTCCCTAGTTAATTCGGGTTTTGCCTAATGCACTCAGTTAGAACGCGTTTTCCCTAGTTAATTCGGGTTTTCACCGATTTCGGGTTTTAACTGTAACATACATATTTAACGACGAACGCTTTAAAGAAAATCAATCATACATAATTAAAAATGACGTCTGTATGTTTTAAATATATTTTTTGCGTTCTTAAACAAATTAAAACAAATTCTTATCGCTATTCGAAATTGCATTCATCAAAAACCTCTTTCTCATTTATTTTCGACATTCATAATTTATTCCATTACCGTAGCATTAACGTAACCAGAAATAAATTCGCCGACTAGTATAGTCTTCGCATGCAATGCATATTACTCATCTAGAAAAATTAAAAAATATCTCCAATCATAATGACTTATACATGGAAATTAAATTAAGTAGAAGCCAGATAGAATGATTGTAAAGAATTTTAAACAAACCCTACGTTTATTTCAAACGTAAACATTTAATCAAAACTGAATAACTGAGATAAAAGAATTAATTGTATATATAAAAGTCATTAAACATCTCTCTTTTAATTTAGAAATTCCAAGTACGTATGTTCCGATTTTTTTTTTAAATTATTTTAAAAGCCAGGACTCGTTGTCTTTCGGGGGTGGGGGTGGATACTGCTGTTTGTAGAGTGAAAATGAAAATTGATTTTCTTTGATTTAAATTTCTCTCTTTAAAATTCTTTGGTTTAAATTTCTCTCTTTAAAAAGGAGACAATAAAAATATGAACTACTGAATTGTACTGCGGATTGTACTCAAATTGCTGGTGTTAAACGTTAACCCATTTATGCCTAGCGTTCCTTTTTTGGGACGGCAATATCGCTATCATTCGAAAATGTTATTTATTTTTCCTAGCCTTTATTCGCGAGTATTGAACCTCAATTCCACAAAATATTTTAATATGGCAAGTAGGATGTTGACATTTCAATTTTTATACATAACGATTTTAAATGAAATCATCCCTTGTTCAAAAAGCTGACATCAGAAATTTATCAATTACTGCTGGTGTTAGCAAAAATCGAAGAAAGTCGCAAAAATATCCAGGAACGAATGGGTTAAAATAAATAAAACCTTTGTGATAAAACTCACATAAAATGTTACTTATAACAGGATACGATCCAGTAACGTTTTATGTGATTTTTCACAAAGTTTTTATTTGTTTTTACTAAATTGTTAACATTAATCAAAACTGAATAAATGAGATAAAAGAATTAATTGTATAATATAGAAGTCATTAAAAATATCTCTTTTAATTTAGAAATTCCGAGGACGTATGATTTCTCGATTTTTTATTATTATTATTTTAAAAGCCCGGACTGGTTGTCTTTGGGGGAGGGGGGGAAGGGGGGATACAGCTGTTGGTTGAGTGAAAATGCAATTGATTTTCTTTGATTTAAATTTCTGTGGTTTAAATTTCTCTCTTTTAAAAAGGAGACGAGAAAAATATGAACTGCTAGTTGAAGTACCCGTCCTTGACGGGTTTGTACTGAATGCAAATTTCTAAAAAGCAAGAACTTTCGTCAGCATTGTAGGAGTACACAGAATGGATGGAGTATGTTGCTAAAGTAAAGAAAGCGAAGTTATAATTTTATGTATTGTTAAAATTACAGTTAGAGAACTAGTAATCATTTCATTCGCTTTAGTCGTAATTATGTGATGCGCGAACGAATATTTACGCATATTGAAATAATTTTCGAAAAATCTCAAAATTTAATCAACATTTTTGAAAAATTTGAAGCCTAGAATTTAAGTTGAGTGGCAACCTATCCTGTCACCCAAATTCGTTTCATTCCCTGCAGTCTTTATTTCGTGATGCTGGAACAAATTTTCAGCATTTTAAAACGATTTTCGAAAAATCTCAAAATGTAAGCAAAATATTTTTAAAATTCAACTCCTATAAATTAAGATTAGCAACTACCTATCCTATCACTCAATTTTGTAACATTCGTATGAGTCGTTATTACGTAATGTTTGAAGAAATATAAACGTATTTTGAGAGAATTTTTACAAAATCTCAAAATATAATAAAAATGTTTAAAAAATTGGACTCCTATAGTTTATGTTGAGCAACCCTCTATCGTGTGACCCAATTTCATATCATTCGCTTTAGTCGTTATTATGTAATACGGGAACAAAGATTCACTCTGTTTTAAACGATTTTCACAAAATCTCGAAATCTGATGGATTTTTTTAAATTAGATGCTTATAGTTTAAGGTGAGTGACCACCTATCATTTCACCAAATATCATTTTTTCACCTTTGCAGTTATTACGTGATGTGCGAACACAAATTTACGCAGTTTGAAATGATTTTTGCAAAATTTCAAAATCTAATCAAGATTTTTTTTTAATTCGACGCATATGTTTTAAGTTGAGTGACCACCTATCATGACACCCAATTTCATATCATTCGCTTCAGTCGTTTTTACGTGATGCTTGAACACAAATTTATGCAGTTTGAAAGGATTTTCGCAAAATCTCAAAATCCAATCAGGATTTTTTAAAAATTGGAAGGCGATGTTTTAAGTTGAGTGACCACCTATCATGACACCCAATTTCATATCATTCGCTTCTGTCGTTTTTACGTGATGCTTAAACAAAAAGAGCGTCACGGACAGAATGACAGACAGACAAACTTTTTTTTGAGGGTCGCATCGGATTCCCGGGTGCTTGAAACGGATAGAAATCGCAAAATTTTTGAATTCCAAGAAATGTACAGACAAAAGTCTAATTTTATTTATATAGATTGAATTGTATTTCTGAAAAAAAAATATCAAATTACTGGTGTTAAACGTTAAAATAAAAAAAAACTCGGCTGTTCGAACCTCGTCAGGGGGAGATCCCCCCCAATTTTTTAGTTTCATTATTGCCCTATTAAAACGATATTTCTCATATTATCGCTCATCTTTCGCGTATTTTGCCTGGTCACCCAATGTTGAAATTTTTAGGATTGTCACCTATTTATAGTAAAATACATGGGATGCCTATTCTACAGCTTACGAAATAGTGTCACAATAGATTAAAGCTGTTGTGAACGAATAATATTTAAATACATGTAAAATTATGTCGCATACTTTTATGTCGTTTTTTTTATGTCGCATTTTTGGGACACATTTTTCAATAAAGGGTGTTGAGCGATAAAATAGCATACAGTCATTAAAACACACATAAAATATTACTTATAACAGGATACGATCCAGTAACATTTTATGTGCGTTTTTTCACAAAGTTTTTATTTGTTTTTACTGAATTGTATTGTTACGAATTTTCATGGAAACCCGCTGTTCTGGGGTTTAAAATGGTTCAAAATTCGTAATCTAAGCGTCAAAGAGTTCAATTTTGATTTTGTTACATCCAAATCGGTCCAGAAATGGGGTCCTAAGCCTTCACTAACCTCCCTTTTCGGGACTTATTTTTGGAGTCCAATTGGGCGATATCTCGCCAAAAGTTGCCAAGATGGCGACATTTTGGTCATTTAACGCGTTTTTCCCTTTGGAGCTTGTCAAGTTAATTTTTCTGCTTTAACTTGCATAATAGCTCAATATTTCTGATATTAATAAGGCATTGATGAAATCATTCCGTTCGCACATTTTCATTGTGCACACAGTGCCACTTTTCTCCGGTATCACTTCCGGATTTTCCCTTGATTTGTTACGTTCGGTTAGTTGATTCATTTTTATTTCGTTTTCTTAGTATTTTCTTTATTTCTGTCCTTTTTCACTACATTATTTTTTGACAAACTAGTGTCAATAATTAAGATGGGAGGGAAAGACGTGTTTCGGAGCTAAAGCAACGGCATTTTTCAATAGCATCCTTTGAAAAAAAAAATGAAATAAAGGAATGAAGACAGCACTTTTGCTAAAACTTATCTTAGTGATGAAATGTAAGACAAAATATGACTTGTTTTCTTTCAGATGGGAACATTTTTTACTTTCCGAACATGTACCATGTAAGGAAAATATTGTCATCATGAAAAACTTCGAAATTTTGGTGTTTTCACACGTTTTGAGGTCTTCTGAATCCATTTATGCTATTTTTACGAGATGTGTGTATGTATGTGTGTGTGTTTGTGTGTATGTGAGTGAACACGATAGCTCCCGAAAGGACCATTCGATGGAGCTCCAATTGGGTATATATGTCATAAACCACCGTCGCAAGACCGGTATTGATTTTGTTGTGTATAGGACTTACAGATTTTCTACGGGGCTACGGCAAAGATTTCTTTTACATGACGGCCTATGGGAGGACATTCTAGAGAAAGTGCGCTAGCGTTTAAACGGTCCATTCGATTGAGCTCTAATTGGGTATACATGTTATAAACCACCATCGTAAGACCGGTATTGATTTGGATGTGTATAGGACTTATAGTTTTTCTACAGGGCTACGACAAAGATTTCTTTTACATTATGGCCTATGGGGGAAAATTCTTGAAAGTATGCTAGCGTTTAAACGGTCCATTCGATTGAGCTCAAATTGGGTATACATGTTATAAACCACCATCGCAAGACCGGTATTGATTTTGGTGTGCATAGGACTTATAGTTTTTCTACAGGCCTACGACAAAGATTTCTTTTACATGATGGCCTATGGGGAGAAATTCTTGAAAGTGCGTAAGCGTTTAAGCGGCGCATTCGATTGAGCTTAAATTGGGTATGTATGTTTGAATGATTCATCGATTCAAATTTATTTAGATGCTTGGTCATGATCTTAATCGTAAGTGTTCGGAAAGTCGAGTGGAGTCACTCCAGACTTTTGATTTAGCACTAGGGTGCAATTTCGCTCAATCTCAGAATTTTGTCTACGCGATCTTGTAGACAGGTTTTGTAGACAAGAACTGTCACGGTGAAGATCTTTTCAAATGTGTTTGCTAGATAACGTGGCGAGAGGGGAAGGCGTTCATAAAATGTTGAGATTCGCACAAGGTTTGCAATTTTAGGTAATGGATCGCTGAAATGGATGCCGAAACGCGGCAATTTATTATAAATATATTACGAGTATAGTTAGAAAATGCATGGAGAATATTGTAAAATGGCGTTTAGTCGGCGATTGTGATATAGATTTCAATTTCGAAGAAGTGTTTTATGGAACAGAGAAGACAAATACGGTACACTCATCGATTATGATACACTTTCCAAATGGTATATATAGGGGTGAAGTATAGTTGGACTATGCCTGGCGAAAATGGTTTAACAGTTTTGGTAGTTGATTTTAATATCGATTTCTATTCCGGAAGTGTCTTATGGAACGAGGAAGGAAAACACGGCCCACTCATGGATTAAGATGCCCATTCCAAAGTGTATTTAAAATGGTGAAGAATAGTTGGAATATGCCTGGCGAAGATTGTTTAACAGTTTCAGTAAACGATTTTAAGATAGATTTCGATTCCAAAGATGTGTTTTATGGAACAAGGAAGAGTTGGTTCCTAATTTAACGTCCCCATTCTCGCCAACCTAAAACATCGCCGCACTTAGGCGAGCTTTGCAGTCATGGGGAGTTATGCACCAGTTTCAACGTTCCCAAAAGAACTGGATGAGAACTAAAGTGAACAAGTGAGCGATAAACGCAACCGTTCAGGAATTTGAAGACACTTAATTATTAAAACTACATTCATTGGCATCCCAAAATAAATAAAAATGAAACGGAATGCTCTGCTTACAGGTTGCTCCAAATCGCCATTTTAATTCTAAATGACGATTGCCCCATAAATACAAAGAATCGTCATGGTAACTGCATACGTTTAATGATCGCCACCTTGGCGAAAGTCGGATCGTTAAAGTAGAAATCAATCCAAGTAAGACAAACACGGCTCACTCATGGATTACGATGCACATTCGAAGCAATATTTAAAACGGTGAAGTATAGTTGTAATATACTTCGCGAAGATTGTAAAATAGTTTTAGTATTCTAAAATAGTTTTGTGTTCCTTTTTTTTACACATGTTTAATTTCAATTAACTGCTTATCTATCCGGATTTCATGCTTAAAATATTCTTTCACCCTTTGCTCTTTGTCAATAATAAGTCAGTTGCATTTCTTTGGCTTTCCCAACTGTTAAGAACCACCTTTTCTCATGCAGAACATTTACTCTTAATTAATATGCATTTATGCTTAACGTCTTTCTATAGGCGTACATCACTATTTCTTTCATTACCAAATAAAGACATTGACTCACATCAGTTAAAATTCTGCTGAGCTAATTTTCTATCACGCGGGTTTACTGTAATTTGGCCAGTTTTTATGTTCAATGATTTGGTGCACAGCGCTTTGTTATGTCTTGCCGCTCTCTCTGTTGACTAAGAACATTCTGCGGTTGTTCTGCGTCTGCAATAATGAATGTATTATTGTCTCTCGTTTGGGCGTTCTTTTAATATGCCAAGTTTAACTTTCTCGCCAACTTCCAGATCATTCTTCGATTGAATTTTACTTCTGATTGATGAGACCCTTATTGGCCATCATAGCTAATGGTCTCCCAGCCACCATCATCGTGTAGCAATTAATCGTTTAAGAACTAAAATAAAAGTTTTATTTCATCTTTCCACTTCTTGGGGTTTTATATTTGTACCACAAGGTATTCTTGGACTTACTGCAATTTAATTCAACGCTACTACTATACCAAATGGCCCTTTTCAAAATTAAACGTCAAATACTTTCAAATCACCCCAAATAGTAATTCCATCATACGCCCCCCCTTTTCTACTTGCGCCCCAAGAGGAGGGCAGCCCCACTACCCGATAGTTCCCTGACGTCCTCAATATGCGATTCTATTTCCAAAATCGACATCCTCTCCTCCGAGCACACACGCAGTTCTCCACCAATCAGCGATCTCCATTTTCATCAAGTATGCAAATTTCTAGCGCGGAGATAACCAGTGCTGCTCGGAGTGCTCGTTTCCGAAGTTGTCAAAATTGTAAAACGAAAGAACATGTCAGGACACGTTCATCCCATGAAAAATTCATGAATCTTGAAATTAGCTTCGCGACTTTCTACTGCCGTATTGTCGACGATTACTTTTCTGTCGTTCCGATTTGAGTACGTGGAAAATTTGAATATTTCGCGTTCGGACGGCTAAGTTATGATTGTTCGTATGCACGTGATTATTTTGAATGGAAACGCGTTTTGAATATGCATCTGATCACCAACGATTATTAAAATGCATGTAACATTCAGACACAGTGTAGCGACGGAGTTAACTTTCTTTGCATGAATAGACACAGCCTTGGATTGGGGACCGTGCCAATATTTAGCGACGCTCAGTGGCGTCTCATCCATTGGAGCACGTGAGCATGCGAACCCCTTAAGAAAAAATTTAAAAAACTAAAAAATTTGGAGTGACTCCACTCGACTTACCGAACACTTACGATTAAGATAATGACCAAGCATTCACATAAATTTGAATCGATTAATCATTCAAACATACATACTAAATTGAAACTCAATCGAATGTATACCGTTTAAACGCTTTCACACTTTCAAGAATTTCTCCCCATAGGCCATCATATAAAAGAAATCTTGGTCGTAGCCCTGTAGAAAAACTATAACTCCTAGACACACCAAAATCCATACCGGTCTTGCAACGGTGGTTTATAACCTATATACCCAATTGGAGCTCAATCGAATGGACCGTATACACGCTAGCACACTTTCAAGAATTTCCCCCATAGGCCATAATGTAAAAGAAATCTTTGTCGTAGCCCTGTAGAAAAATTATAAGTCCTATACACACCCAAATCAATACCGGTCTTGCGACGGTGGTTTATGACATATATACCCAATTTCAACTCAATCGAATGTCCCGTTCAGGAGTTATCGTGTTCACTCACATACACACATACATACATACATCTCGTAAAAATCTGGAGTGACTCCACTCTACTTTCCGAACACTTACGATTAAGATCATTACCAAGCATTTAAATCAATTTTAATCGATGAATAATTCAAATATATATACCAAATTGAAGCTCAATCGAATGTACCGTTTAAACGCTAGCGCACTTTCCAGAATTTCCCCCCATGGGCCATAATGTAAAAGAAATCTTGGTCGTAGCCCTGTAGAAAAACTATAAGTCCTATGCACATCAAAATCAATACCGCTCTTATAATGGTGGTTTATAACATGTATACCCAATTTCAACTCAATCGAATGTTCCGTTCAGGAGTTATCGTGTTCACTCACATACACACAAACACACATTACACATATACATACATACATCTCGTAAAAATAGCATCAATGGATTCAGAAGACCTCAAAACGTGTAAAAACACCAAAATCTCGAAGTTCAATTTTTTCATGATGACAATACTTTCCTTACATGGTACATGTTCGGAAAGTAAAAACACGCTTTAGTGATAAATTGAACTCACTAAAAAGTGAAAAATAATTCTTAATATAGAAACAAATGAATGAACGAAAAATAGTATTATTCTGAAAAAAGTGTGGGGCGCTTTGTGCTCTATTTTTTGTACTCAACGTACCGATCGAATATTCTCAATAACTGATATAGGCCCCACGCTTTTTTCAGAATAATACTATTTTGCGTTCATTTATTTATTTCTATGTTAAGAATTATTTTTCACTTTTTAGAGAGTTCAATTTATCACTAAAGCATGTTTTTTAATTTTTTTAAAAACTATATTTATTTTTCACTTTTAAGCGCGATTTGCTACAAAAGCGTGTTTTTTAGATTTTTTAAACTGTTTTTATTTAAAATTTACATATTTTTAATTTTCGATATCTGTTATAAGACACTAAGTGAGTTGGAAAGTGCAAACTGTGAGATCATTTATTTTCAATGTGCACCCGTGGCGTAGCCAGGATTTTATTTCGGGGTGGGCTGGGTATCCAATTTAAAGCTAAAGTTCAGTTGTAAGCTAAATATCAAATTGTAAGCTAATTAAAGGGTAAAGGGTAAGAAAAACTAGCTTTACAAGCCTCATTGGGAAAATCGCACCAAATGACTGAAATGTCGCCAAGATTGGCGAAATATCGCCAAACTGGGCACCAAAAGTAAGTCCCTAAAAGTGAGGTTAGCGAAGGCCAACAAACCATATTTCTCGAGATTTCTAGAAACCCCATATATCTGAATGGGAAACCCAAACCTCCGTATCTCCGGTTCTAGTGGACCGACTTCGATGCAATAATATGCAAAATTTACCTATTGGATGCCTAGAATACGAATTTTAAACCATTTTAAATCCCTGAACAGCGGGTTGCCCCGAAAATTCGTTAACACTCTTATGTGACACCGTTCCTTTAATAATTTATTGAAAAAAATGCATGCAATTTATTCTATTTTAATACTGCCAATTAAAAAAAAGCACTTAAAAAAGCGATAGTACCTAACCATGCACGGGCCATGGGCTTGTTCACCCCGAACTTGGCATCTTTTTTTCGTTGACCGGGTTGCCATATTTGGCGTTGAGCACAAAAGCCATATTGGCGCGGCATTCATTAATATTCTGGCGAAAGGAGGAAGAGATTGAAGTCAAGTCTATATAAATAAAACAAATGTACCGGAGAGTATAATGTCCTCATTTCATATGTCAATACTTCCGCTCATCGGACACCGCTACAATACTACAAAGGCTTAAATTCATACAAAGTTAATGTGTAAGTACAGTGAAACCTCTCCAAGCGGCCACCTCTGTATAGCGGCCACCCCTGTAAAGCGACCACCCCTCTAAACGGCCCATTTTTCATGGCACGAATGTTTCGGTTCATAGACCTAACGTTAAAATAACCTCTATCAGCGGCCACCCGACGCCCCTCTAAACGGCCACCGAGTGGGATCGCCCGTCTCATTTTTCGGGAAAATTCTACTCACTCCATGCTTTCATTTTGAGCGGAAAAACTCGAGGTCAGGAGTCTAGGGGAGATAAGCGTATTTTAAATCCTTTCAATCAAGCGTAAAATTAATTTGAGGCTGATTTAAATTATCTAATCTCTGTGTTTGCGTATATAAACGTTTTTAAAAATGAATTTTTGTGCATTTCAGGTGCTAATTTCCCGATGTTTGTAATGGCGAGCAAGCTAAACTATTAACACAAGTAACTTTAGGGATAACCGATGAAATTATCGAAAATTCCGAAGCGGTTACAAACGAATCGGTTAGAGATCTGCTTTTTAAAGTAAAAAAACGAACTTCAAAAAATGGTTGTTTCAGAGACTTAAAACAGACACAAATTGTATCCCTCTTCAAAAAAATCTGGAGTGACTCCACTCGACTTTCCGAACACTTACAATTAAGATCATGACCAAGCATTTAAATAAATTTTAATCGATGAATCATTTAAACATATATACCAAATTGAAGCTCGATCGAATGTACCGTTTAAACGCTAGTGCACTTTCAAGAATTTCTTCCCATAGGCCATTATGCCATAACATAAAAGAAAGTTTTGTCGTAGCCCTGTAGGAGAACTATAAGTCCTATACACACCAAAATCAATACCGGTCTTGCAACGGTGGTTTATAACTTGTATACCCAATTTGAGCTCAATCGAATGGACCGTTTAAACGCTAGCGCAGTTTCCAGAATTTTCCTCCATAGCCCATAATATAAAAGAAATCTTTGTCGTAGCCCTGTAGAAAAACTGTAAGTCCTATACACATCCAAATCAATACAGGTCTTGCGAAGGTGGTTTATAACCTGTATGCCCAATTTGAGCTCAATCGAATGCCCTGTTCAGGAGCTATCGTGTTCACTCACATACACACAAACACACATATACACATACACACACACACACACACACACACATACACACATACATACATACATCTTTTAAAAATAGCATAAATGATTTCAGAAGACCTCAAAACGTGTCAATACACCCAAATCTCGAATTCGAATTTTTTCATGATTACAATACTTTTCTTACATGGTACATGTTCGGAAAGTAAAAACGAACTTGAAAAAATGGTTGTTTCAGAGACTTAAAACAGACACAAATTGTATCCCTTTTCAAAAAAATGTAAGAAAGCATTCAATAAAGTACTAGTTTCTCTTCAGATAAGTTTTAAATTTCATTTTAAATAAGGAATACGTGTCAGACTTGATTATATTACGCATTCAATAAAACCCTTCAGAGCGGCCACCCCCTCTGCGCGGCCAAATATTCTCGGTACGGTGGAATGGCCGCTCAGAGAGGTTTCACTGTATATTGATGCAGAGTAAGACTCAATAAAAAAACATTACTTACAGTGAGTCTTCAGAACTAAGCAGTTGGTTCCACGTCTCCCATTTTCATGGTCTACCAGCACAGAAACAATTCATTTCACTCATGAAATTCATCCGATTCTTGTTGTTGTTGTAGTATTTTGGAATATTTATTTTCGAATCTGTATGCTTGGTTACAAAAACCCTCTCATGAATCCTCGTCGAATAAAGTAAGCAACACAATGACAGCAGGCCTCTCAATTGGTCCTCGTTTTTTAAAATTCCTACCTTTATAAATAATAGAGTAAAATGTTCTGCTTCTTCAACAGCTGTTAAATGTTCTTTTATATGTTAAGGTTTCGTCTATCAAACCATTAAAATACTAGGCTATATAAATAAAACTTTGATGAAGGTAGGAATTTTAAAAAAGGAGGACTAATTGAGAGGCCTGTGACAGTTATTACTAGCACAGAAAGAAAATATATAACAGCCAGGGTATGAGTGTCGATCGAACCCACGACAGTACACTTAACCCATTTGTGCCTGGATATTTTTGCGACTTTCTTCGATTTTTACTGATAATAGAAATAATAGATAAATTTCTGATGTCCACTTCTTGAAGAAGGGATGATTTCTTTTAAAATCATTATGCATAAAAATCGAAATATCAACATCCTACTGGGTCATGTTAAAATATTTTTTAGAGTTGAGGCTCAATACTCATGAATAAAGGCTAGGAAAAATAAATAACGTTTTCGACTAATAGCGAAAATGCCGTCCCAAAAAAGGGACACTAGGCATAAATGGGTTAAGCAACAAGCGAAGACGAGGACAGGCCCCTAACCTCTAAGCCACGGATTCCCCCGATTCTTATTTCCTCTTGATCAACACGCTTTACGCAAGGCACATGAACAAGAATTGAGAGCCAAAAGTCGGTCAAAAGAAAAAAGAAATGAAGTGCTTCAGACTTAGGTAGCATACGAAGTGTATGTACCAAGAATTGTTCTCAAATCAGCCTTTGTGTTCGTTAACTCATCAACCCGGTCTGTGCACACTAATTTTCGCGCTAAAACTGAAACAGGGGCTTGTATCCAAGAAGCCGCTTATAAATCCTAATCGAGTGAAGTAAACAACACAGAGGCCGCATTCGTAAACGACAAACCAATTACACTCGTGCAACGAGTTTCCATCTAAGGTGTGGTGTTCGTAAAAGAAACTGGGTGCATTCAGTTGATAAACTAGAGAGTTCGTATACATAACTGAGTGCGTTTAGTTTTAAATTCAGTAAACTGAGCGGTTGTTGAGACCATCCGCGCCATCTGGTGGTTTCCTGTAGTTTGCTTATTCTTCTTCAAGATGTGTGTGATCATTCCACAGGTGAAATTTTTATTTTAGAGATCAATTTCTGTGTGATTCTGAATTATCCTTAATTTATGGACATGAGTGTATATTGAGTATGTAATAAAAACTCGAGAAAAATAGCAACTTACGCAAATTGTAAACAAACACAACCAATGTGTAGCACAGAGGTTAAAGCCACTGACATTGGGAGATGGCTCAACTGCAGGAACAGGGTTCTGTCCTTTCGCAAGGCCGTCGGTCTAGCGGTCTGGAGTTTGGGGCGGTTTTCTCGAGATGTAACGTGAATACACGCTAGATACACAGAAAAGTCCCAGAATTTGCCCCCCCTTGTGTTTGGCCTTTCTCTGACGTGGACTTATAAGCGGTTCCTCGTGCCCAAGCACACAAATCCGAATGCATGTTCTAACAACAACAAGAATAAACAAACACATCTCATAGGCGACGAAACTTAATAAACTAAATAAACTGAAGTTGCTCGTAAAGCAAAAGAAACTGAAAGCCATAGAGCTGTTTTACCTACGTCATTATCACTACGTCATAACTTAGCAACCAACTTTTTTTGGTCAAACATTCGTTCATTTGAGGATTATCATTGGCCGAAAACGTGGCTTTGTGTCCCTAAATATCCGAATTGACTTTAAAAAAAAAGTCAGTCACGTGAAAGTACTCTATTGATAACACTAACACACGCATTCTACTTTTCCTACGAAAAATCGTGCAACAAGTTTGTCGATTACAAATGCACCCTGTATCAGCTTTAATCGACGTTTCGGGTGCATAGTATATATGGAAGAAACTATTGCTCATTGAAAAACCTCCTGCTCCCAATGACGAGTAGCTAGCTGAATAATATTCGACCGACGGGAGATTCTGTTTCCGTTTTAAATTTAAATTTCCTGCCACTGAGGATAATAACCACCGATCTATTTTCAGATTCATTAAAACGCACTCAACAGTGGTGCATTCGCATTTCGCTTCGAGTTCTAATTAAAAACCCGTAGCTGGGTCGTTCTACAGAAAACGTAGGTTTTCGAACTTAAAATTTACAAAATAAAAATTCTTCAGTTTTCTTTTTCTAAATTAGTTTATATTGCTTTTTTATGCTTCTTTTTACCCGCATATAGTGTTGGTCATATTCTTTTTTATTTATTTATTTATTTATATATTTTTGGTAATAGAAATTTTGGACGTACACTTTTATGAAAGAAATAGTGAATGCACGACATCTTAAAAGCATTCAATACAGATGTAAAATTAACTTTAAAACTATTGTTTTAATTTATAGTAAAAATGAGATTTTATAGGAAAAATGAGGATTTTATAGGAGGATTAAGAAGGATTTTATAGGATAAATATTTATAGGAAAAATGAGAACTTAAAAGTAACAATCTTAAAAATAAAGTGATTCGTTAAATGTTTTTTATGATATTTAAAAACTTTTTATTTAAATAAACCTTTACGTTGTATTAAAAACAAAATTTAAGACTCATTTACAACTATATATTAGTCTCACAAAATTGATTTTTTTAACCCTTTATAAGGCGAGTTTATGTACTAGGAGTCGAAAGTACTTGGCATTTTTTAGGATTCATTCGTATATTTTCCCTCTACTGTAATATCCCACGAGAAACAAGTATTCAACAAACGTAGACATTTTGCAGGAGAATAGATTCATGATTCACAAAATCAAAGTCGGAAAAATACCCGCTGCTCGTACACGGAATGAAACGCAAAAATATGTGTAATTAAAAGCGATGATTCCTATGCTCCATTTTCGAGTCGTTATTCGAACTTTGTTTAAAATGACGAATGAAAGATAAGTTCATGAGCCCAATATAATTTAGAATCTAGATGTATGGGGAAAATATACATCCAATATCATAGGCGTAGAGTTATATGGGCCCGTGGGGCTCGAGCCCCCCCAATACATTGTGAATAGGGGCTGAGCCCACCCAATAATTGACCACTCAATACAGAAAATTAATTTATACTGACATAAAAAAAGTATTCACGCCATTTACAAACGTTTAAAAAAAAATTACTTGTACTTTAAAAAATTTTCTTCTTTTGATTTCAATCATGATTTAGTATTCATTGTGACGCCACGTAACACACAATGTTACTATAAGCTGCCATCGCCAGGCTCTGGTTCATTAAAATCAGATTATGCAATGTAAAGTATGAAATGAAGAAAAGTTTTTTTTTTCCCCCTCCTTAATATTTTTTACTTTGCTACTATTTTTAACTTATAACATGGTAGGAAGATACTAACATGGATACTTACCTCACATAGACGTAGAATTCTATGGACCCATAGAGTTCGAGCGCCTCCAATGATATAGTACACATACACTTATATATAGTAATTCATAGCTACCAACCTACTGCGGAATATAATTAACCAGTTTTTGTTAACAGAATATTTTTTTACTTATTTTTTTCAAAATAGTAACCAGCTCGCGCGCGCAGCACAAAACTTTTGCTATATTTTAAGCCGAAAAATAGTGTAGAAAAAGTGGTTCATTCTATTCCGTAGTAGTTGGCAGCTTTGAGTAAGTTATATGTACATGAATCAGTGGCGTAGTCATAAATTTTTCATGGGGGGGGGAGGGTTACGACTTCTGCAACTCACATATATGTACACGGGTGTATAAGGGAGTGAAGAATATACATTTTGTATGGCAAAAAATTCCTCATGGGGGGCGGTTATGACCTCCCTAACCCACCCCTTGGCTACGCCACTGACGTGAATATATGTGGTTGTGGGGCCCAGCCCCCCCAATAATTTTGAAAACTTTACGCTTATGTCCAATATAACTGAACGAGAATCCGAAAATTCACTCATGATAATGGATTTCTGTATTGAATAGACCGTAGGTGATAAGTATTCTTACCATGGCCTTATAAAGGGTTGAACATAAGTTTAATTCTACGTCATTTAGATCCTTATCAGGATATGAAAACGAGGAGATGGACATTCCAAACTGAAAACAAACCATTAAGCCATCTGATCATCCATAACACCCCCACCTAATACATTCCCGTAATGTATTCAGTGACCATTTCCTCTGCGTTCATTAGTGGTATCATCAGAGACGATTCCAGTTGCAAAGAGATGGTAATCTTGGTAACGTCTCTGTTAAGTTCTGGGGCGACGGCAAATGAATCATGCATAAGGACCTTAATCACTCCGAGAAGAGAAGACTTATTGCTACCGTGGTCAATGGGCAATCATGCAAATGAGGCCACTTTTAAAGAAGGCGTCCATTGTAGAGCATTCTACTGAATGTTCTCGTAGTGACGACATATGGATATCATAATGGATATTTATTTATCTAAACATCTTTGCATCTTTCATGTGATTTATGCTTCAAATATACCATGAGGGATTTATTTGGAAGCAGAGACGATCCTAGAGTGGAGCGAATGCTGCAACGGCTCGGGGCGCCAAAATACCTACTACAGTAAAACCTGTGTTGAACGACCCCCGTATTTAACCCATTTATGCCTAGTGTCCCTTTTTTGGGACGGCAGTATCGCTATCAGTCGAAAACGTTATTTATTTTTCCTAGCCTTTATTCATGAGTATTGAACCTCAACTCCAGAAAATATTTCAGCATGACCCAATGGGATGTTGATATTTCATATTTATACAGAATGATTTCTAAAAGAATCATCCCTTGTTCAAGAAGTTGACATCAGAAATTTATCAGTTATTGCTGGTATTAGCAAAAATCGAAGAAAGTCGCAAAAATATCCGGGCACAAATGGGTTAACGACCACCTGGTCTTGTCGACCCTGTCTTAGCGGTCCCGAGTACCGTATATCTATAAATAATGGTTTATTTTCCTTATTGAACGACCACCTGCCTGACGCGACCAACGACCGCTATGTATAAGAAACAAATTTATTTAAAATCCTATTTTAACGACCGCGAATTCTTAAATAAATTCTTATTTTCCCCTACTTGAGTAAGTTCGTTATTCGGATGATCAGCAATCACGCGGTATGATGAAAACGAAAGTTGACACTTGTTTAGTTGAGTGGTATGTAACACAGCTTCCAGTCACTCAATAATCCTTGGAGTCAGTGAACGCAATAGCGGCATGCACGCAGTTACTTGTGTTACTGCTTCTTGGAGGATATTTATTGAAAATAGAATTTAGACATTGCAGTGAATCGTTCAGCGCGACTTGTTCTTTTAAAACATTTCTTCGAAAAATAATTCCATCACAAAATCTGCGCACCGTAGGAAAATACTATCGAGAATGACGTCATTGTTTGGACCCATGAGCGATGCCGATACTGGCAAGAACTAAATACGGAAAATTCAAAGCAAAATTTTATTATATTTTTCAATTTTTTAAAAAAATTTAAACATATTCTAATTTTATTTATTAGAATATATATAAATCTCACTGTCTTTCTCTGCATACTATAAAAAAGTAAGTACATACATACTTTTTGTTATATTATCTTATAAATAAAAATGAAATTCTGTTTGTTTGTTTGTTTGTTTGTTTGTTTGTTTGTTTGTTTGTTTGTTTGTTTGTTTGTTTGTTTGTTTGTTTGTGGATTTGATTCGTATACAAATCCACAAAAATGGACCTATCGGCCTGAAATTTAGCACAGATATGTAAAATAATATACAATAAATCACAGTCCACTTTAAAACTTTGAAAGTCCACCCGTTCCCGGAATTTAAGAGATTTTTTATGCTCTTCACGCAAAAATCTTTCCGTAATTGTAACCCCTGTAGTGAAAAAAGTGTGAAATAAGGATCGTGGTTGCCATGTGTGGCGATTTTACCGAATAAAATGTTTTAAATTCTCAAAGTAAAAATAAAAGAATAATAACGATTTTTTTTTTTGTTAGTTTATATTCGTAAGGTTATTTTTGTTTAAATTATAATATCGTGTGCATGGGAAATCAGAGCAGGAATGTAATGCTTTACACGCAAAACAATAAGAATTGAAGATTTCCGAGGCTAATGTGTAAATTTTTTTAGTTTGGCGAAAATATATAATGGCTGAAATATGGATTTTGAGTAAGTGCGTTCTAGCGGTTTGCACAGTTTTCGGCTTGGCGCAATTTAATGAGAGCTTAAGGAAATAGATTTCTGAAAACAAGTGCAAAGGTTTTATTAGAATACAGCGTTAAATTTTAATGATCCGTGAAGAAATAACGCAGTTATTAAGGGATTTCAAGAGATCTAACTTCAGAATTCTCGCCAATTGAGGACATTGATTTAAGTTGGGGGAATTCCGCCAAATTTCAGAAAATTGAAATCTTCTCATTTAGTACATCGGAGTAACGATGGATAAAACACATTATAGTTGATAATTAAAAAAAAATCGGCTGTATTAAGGGATTCCAATTTTCAAATAAATGCGTGCTACTCTTTGGCGGTCGAACCATTTCCCATATTGATTGCTGCTAAGTCAATGTTTGAATGATTCCCTGAAAAAACTCTTTCAAAATGGCGTATGTTGGCACTTTGGCGAGGCTTAGATTTGAAACTGGATTTTATTTAAGACTGGTATATATAATAACACTGGTTATAGATAAAAATGAATATTGGTATGTGTTTATGAGGTTGAAAAACTCCAGCACCGTTGAGCACCGTTGCACGATGAAATTTGGTTCACCTAAACCTTTTTTGATGGAGAAGGTTTTTATGCTATCCGTTTTCCTTAACTTGCCACTTGGTGCTGCAGCACAACGTTGAATTCTATTCCGTTTAACCGTTTGCTATGCGAATACCGTCCAACCGATTTCGATGAAATTTGGTACACGCGAATATTAGAACACGGAGAATATTTTTCACTATCCATTTTGCGGTAACTTGCCGCTAAATGGCGCTGCAAAGCATCAACTTCTATACCGTTCGACCGTTCGGCATACAATTTTTTATACTTACACATTTGAGCACGAAGAATATATTCTAACTGCGTTCCTTTTGATGTTACTCACCACTAGATGACACTGCAATGCATTATTATTTTAACTCGCCACTAGATGACGCTGCAGCAGGCCAAATTCTTGACCATGCAAACGGTCGCTATGAAAATCAGTATACATAGCTATTTGAACAATGAGAATATTTTGGCGTTATCCATTTTGCTATAACTCGCCACTTGACGGCGCTGTAGCAAATCATTACTTTATTGAACCACTAGATGGCCCTGCAGTGTATCACTTCTTGACTGTGCAAATAA
>JAWZYV010017967.1:0-30435 GCA_038373885.1 Cheiracanthium punctorium
AGGGATAAATTATGCAGTCAGCTTATTTATACATTTATTTTACAGTTTCTATTTACAGCATGGATCTCTAACAACTAAAAAACACAGGTAAATACCAAGAAAATCAATATTGTTAATGCTATACATATTTACATAAACAGGGGTGTGGGAAACAAAATTCCGTGTTACCTCAGGAAAACTATCACACTAATTTTAATCTTAAGGCTTGGTCGCCTTCCTGTATATAGTCTTTCAATTATAATTTTATTGCTGCAGTAGGATCAAGATCTTTTAATTTTATATTAGAGCATTTTACTTGAACTGTTATCTAGCAGTGGTCAATTCAGGAAATTTTTTCCAGGGTTCCACTTTTGTGACTTTTAATACATTTTGTTAATTTCAACACTTATTTTTGAGAATTTTTATATCGATTTTTTGGTAAAATCATACAAGACGGTGCGCACCCCATGTAAACAAGGCGACAGTCGCTGGAGCTTGGCGGTTGCCAAGCCCCAACAACTGTCGCCAACCATTTTGCACGATCAGCAAAGTGAAAGTATTTTAACACATTAAAAGTGCACATATATTCCACTAACAAAAACATTAAAACAAAATACACCGTCCATATTTAACCTAAAATACATCTGCAAATTCAGTAACAGACAACTTAAATTGAGCAAACAGTGGACCGATTTTAACTAAAAAAACTACAGTGGATTAAGCAAACCTAGTTGTACAGCTAATGTAAACTGGGTAAACACTAAAGCTTGAGATTAAAAAAATTCCTCAGTGGCCAGTGGCCAGTAACCCTACAAAGTTCAGTGGCCACTTTGATATAGTTAGTGGCCAAAATTTTCCGTACTTACGTAATTTTTGTTTTCGACACCCTTGCTCCCCCCTTTCAGATATATGAAAATAATATGAGATTTTTTATTTTGTATATTTAATGATTCAATGCTTTTTTAGTAATAATGCATGGCATGTTCCATATATTACATTCAGAAATAACTAGCTGTATTTAAAGAAATCTAAGTAGTATGAATTTAAAATTTATTAATTCCTCCTGATTGGCTGCAGCTCCTTGTTAGAATCATCACATCACTGTCTGTGTCTATACTACATATAGGTACACACATGGAGGAGGCTATAGGACCTTAACCCCCCCCTCCCCCAAACCCAAATTAAAAGTGAAAATCTCTTAAAAATAGAGAATTGTAATAAAATTAATGATTTAAAATATTTTACTTTAAAATTTCTCTTCAGATTAATTCAAATTATTAGACATTATTAGATTATTGACATTATTAGAAAGTTGTCACTATTACCAAGTACTTATGAAACATGAAGCCTAAGTCAAAAAAAAAAAGTTTGTAAAGTTTTTTTTTTTCTGTTTTACAGAATAAAAATAATTACCATAAAATTTTGAAAGCATTTTTCTTTTTTAAAAAAACTAAAAAACTGGAGGTAAGATAATATATATAGTATTGCAGACCATTTTCTGAACTTATGGTGTACACATAATAAAGTACTATTTATTTAATTTATCTCTCCTTTCATTCATGGAATTTATGGGGGAAAAAGGAATTGGGACTTAATAAAAGAGGGCCCCAATTTTCTATTAATTTCGATAGTACGCTTCCTCCTAATTTACTAATTTTGAACTTGCAAGAAGCTAACAAACGGTTATTTTACTTAAGGTAGTAGCTCCCCAACCTCCTATTTAAAAAAAACCCCACTAAGCATCTTATCAAATTTTAAGGAAAATCAGATGCATTTTAAGATGGGGAAATCGTAAGCATGTGCTACTCAAACAGCCCATTTTCAAGGTTTCCACTTTCAAATAATCAAGTGTCTGATTATGTAAAACATTTTTTAACGAACGTTACACATACTAAGGGTTCAATTTACAAAGGTGAATCATATAAAAGAAATAACTTAAAACAGGGAGAAATTTTTGCGGGGGGGGGGGGGGGGGGGGGCATGGGCGCCGGCAGAATATTTCCAGGGGGGGAAGACTACTTCAACGTATGGTTACCATGTTGGAAAGAGCAAAAAAGCAACTAAAAACACTGCATACAAAAATCCAGGGGGGAGCCTGCTGCTGGCGCCCATGGGGGGGGGGATACGTTTTCGTTTCGGCCGACCAAAAATGCCTTCTATTCGTATAATCTACAGAGAAACTCCCTGTCATTAAAACGGAACTGGAAAAAAAAAAAAAAGCTTGAAGTGTGAACAGGAGGGGGGGAGAAACACTTCTCTCTTCTCGGACAGCTGTAACGCTGATTAATGGAATTCTAAAGGCATGGAGATCTGTTTATTTAAGCTTTGAAGAGCGAGCGCTTTTACCAGTGATTACAAAATAAAACAAAATCAAGTGTTTTGTCTGTTTCTCTTCCCCCTCCCTCTCGCGCTATTGTAGAGATGCCAAAACTCTTGCAAAAGGAAAAACGTAATAATATGAAAGCAGCTGAAATTAGATTTATTTAAAACTGAAAACGGTATGTTTATGACATTAGTTTTTATTTGCGTATTCGAATGTACAAAATAACGTTTTTGTTCGTTTTAAATAAAGCATCTTGCGTGGTAGTTTTCGATCTGCTGTAGCGTAAATCAGGATGCAAAGAATGCCAACCTCTTCATCGACCTTTCAAAAGCAGAGGGTTTGTTTATTGTTTTCAAGTTAATAATAATAATTTAAAAAAAAAAAAAAAAAACGCACGTGCTTCCCGTCTACAGTTTTAGAAGGGTCATAGTAAAGATCACATGAAATTTTTTAAAAATATAATCGATTACTCTTAAGTTGACTGGACCCTGACTGAGTCGAACGACGGAAAATATACAAAGGGGAGTACTATAATTTAGAAAAATATTAGCTTCGTTCCTTCAGTACAATGTCTTATTAATGAGATACTTAATGCATCTTTCACATACAGTCATATATTGTATCAGTAGGCAAATATCAAATTTAGTTTTAAATAAAAGTCCTTTTCACTCTTCTCCTTTTATTACGGCCGTCTATTGTAGAAATTGTAACAAATTATAATTAGAATAATACTTTTGTTCAGATTTTTGCGACCACGTGTAATGTCCCACGGATATGCCTCTCTGCGTACTGGAATGTCGATGTGGATATGTAATAAAATAATGAGATGGTGCGAAGGGTCAAGGTCAACCAACGGGTCAGGTCACAGAGAGGGACCCTGAGTATTCTGTTCCTGTGCGTTCCTACCCCCCTCCCAAATGTTACATGTATGTTATCAGTTATGATGAGCTCCTCCCCTTTCTTCCCCTCCCATAGACGTCTGCAACCCTTTCTCTCCTGCTTGTCCATATAGCGCTGACATTCAGCTTTTCCTACGAGGCCGAGGGTGGGCGGGACTAAGTAAATTTTGCGCATCATCAATTTTAGACGTTTTTTCAACTGCTTTGCTTTACTTTGCTCGGACATACAGCGCCGACTTTTGTTATGGGGACGGAAACGAGGGGGGAGGGGGGGTTGCTTGCTGAGTAAATTTTGCAGGTCGCCAATTTTGGCGACTGACAGACTGTTTTGCAGTCGCCAGGAATAATTCCACAGTCGCCACTGGCGATCTGGCGACCGCTAATCTAAAGCTTTAGTAAACACTGGCCCGTTTTCAACTCAAAAAAATCCGGAGTGACTCCACTCGACTTTCCGAACACTTACTATTAAGATCATTGCCAAGCATTTAAATAAATTTTAATCCATGAATAATTCAAACAGATATACGAAATTGAAGCTCAATCAAATGCGCCGTTTAAACATGCTAGCACACTTTCAAGAATTTCTCTCCATATGCCATAATGCAAAAGAAATCTTTGTCGTAGCCCTGTAGAAAAACTATAAGTCCCATACACATCAAAATCAATACCGGTCTTACGATGGTGGTTTATAATCTATATACCCAAGTTGAGCTCAGTCGAATTTACCGTTTAAACCCAAGCATACTTTCAAAAATTTCCCCCCATAGGCCATAATGTAAAAGAAATCTTTGTCATAGCCCTGTAGAAAAACTGTAAGTCCTATACACACCAAAATCAATACCGGTCTTGCGACGGTGGTTTATAACATATATACCCAATTTGAGCCCAATCGAATGTTCCATTTAGGAGCTATCGTGTTCACACACAAACACACATACATCTCGTAAAAATAGCATAAATGAATTCAGAAGACCTCAAAACGTGTAAATACACCAAAATCTCGAAGTCGAATTTTTTCATAATTACAATACTTTTCTACATGTTCGGAAAGTAAAATCAAGGGTGGATTAAACAACCTAGTTGTACCTTTTTACTTTTAAACTTCCACCTTAAAAGGGGGCGGGGGGAATTGAGCCCCCACAGCCCACCCGTGGGTACGCCTGTGGCCCAGTTTATAACCACTGTTGTATTCTTCTTTCAAAAAAATCCCTAGATAACCATAGGCGGGAAGTTTGAACAGGGAAAAAGGTTGGTTAAGGAGACCTGAAATGGCAGTCCGAGAAGTGGTGACTAGTAGCTTTCCCTTCACGGGAAATTTATCAGGAGGGGGGTAGAGAGTGGGAAAGGTCAGTCGGCGAGGTATGGGGTGAACCCATAGTAGTAATTCTATGGGTGAACCCCGCGAAAGACGGTTTCTCGGCCCAAGGTCATTCAGGTCTGTAACTTCCTCCGTAATCCAGTTCTAGGAATTAGCCGTTAGAATCCTCGGACAAAACACAAAGGATTACATGTTCAGAGATAGTACATATAGTGTGAGGGAGGGCAAAACAAAGAGGGTTTTTTGAGATCGGAAGCCCTATTCAACAAAGAAACTCACAAAATACATCTACGCACATTTTACATTGAAGAGGATATTATACCCAGCAAAAACATTTCAAAGTTATAGGCAGAAATTTTCTGTTACCAGGAGCTGTATGTTATATGACAAAAATATTCTGTTCCCTACAGAAATTTTCCGTATACATATAAAAGTCATTTCCAAGCGGCGTTTTACAGTTGATTTCTGTATACAGAAACTATCTGTAGGGATTACAGAATCATTCTGTTGAATAACATTTATTACTGTCGACAGAAAATTTCTGTATACAGAAATTTTCTGGCAACTTTTTGCTGCCAATAATTCTTCTGTATACAGGAACTTCCTGTAGACAGAAAGATGTTACATTCTGGCAACATTTAGCTGCAGTTTTTCTGTTAGTTCTTGTTTTAGGTCAGTTTTTATTGGACACCCTCTATGATAGGGATCGGAAGTGATTATAATTTTATTTACCGTATTTACCCGTGTAGGTCGAGAAATTTTAGACAAAAAAAAAGGCTTTGGAGTGTGTGTGTGTGTGGGGGGGGGAGGGTCGACTTATACATGGGGCCGTAATTTTTAATTTTTTATCCGAAGTGAAAAATGCCCTTTTGAAAGAGAGTTGTTCTCTTTCTGCATTCCGTAACACAATGACGTCACCCATTTCCATACCAGGAGAGAAAAAGAGGAACGAATTGTTCTTTTCCTTAACAGCGCTGGAGTCTGAGTGATGTGATTGGTCCAGGCGACTCCTAGAACGCGATTCTGAGAATGTAGCACCCCCATATGTGCAATTGAAATGCTCGTTCTTCATAGTACACTTTTTCATTACTTCGTTTATCTTACTATACTTTTTCTCCTTGTTTTTACTGATATGGCTGATTTAGTAAATAGAAAACAGAAATGTAAATTTTGTATATATTCATCTGTATTATTAAATATTTTGTGCTTCCTTTTTGTTTTGCTTTTCAGATAATTTTGAATAAATGTATTTATAAAAAATTAAAGTTGCTTTATTATTGAATATTTAGTACTTTATTTTTTTCCCCAGATGATTTTGAATAAATGTATTTTAAAAAAATTAATTTCTTGATCGAGAAAAACGGGTTAATCGACTTATACACGGGATTTTAAAAAATTCAAATTTCTTGATTGGAAAAGTGGGGGGTCGACTTATACACGTGGTCGAACTATACATGGGAAAATAAGGTAATACTAAAAGTATTAAACGTTTTACTAAATGTCTAACTACACGAGGGCTGTCTGCTTATTAAATAATGCCTTGGATGGAGGACTTTTTGAGTGCTTCTAACGCGTATTCACGCTACATCTGGCGAAAACAGCCGTGCGGTAACCCATAACCCTGGCCTTACACAGTTCAGCCGTTTACCAAATTGTCAAGTAATCAATAAAAAGTAATTATACTATGAAGTAAAAGGTATTCGATTAAAGAAATGTTTTTTAAACCTTTATAAGATAAACTGGTATCTTATACAAAGCTTTCTCTTCATTTTAAAACTATTAATTTTTTTTTAATAGCAAGCTTTTAAAAATCATACTGAAACACACTAGAATGACGATATACAAATTATAAGGGTAAATATCAAATATTGATCTTCATATATGATTAAAAGACAATAAGAAAAAAAGGATAATAATAAATCCATCATAACAATTAATATAGCTTAATGTAAACATGTGAGAGTTATTTAATAATAAAAAAGGAAAACATAATCCACTTTTATACACCAAATAAAACCTTTTTTGCATAAAATATTTTGTATTAAAAAATTAAAATAAATAAAAGTTTTAAAGAAACCTTACTATCCAGGAACTATTTAAAACCAGTACAACAGATTGAAAATGAAAAAGTTTAAACCAAGTGCTAGAAATTTTTTTTTAATTTTTTGTAAAGACTCAGACTAGAGTTTATTTTTACATTTTTAAGTGGATGGTTAAAACGACCCGCAAAACAAACTTTTAAAATGAAAAGATTTTGAGACGAAGTTGGTGGGGAGGGGGGGACGCACGTCCCCCCTCCCCCGATGTATGCCAATGGTTCATATGTATTACATTCTTAGGGAAACCTAATAACAAGAGCTTTCTAAGCAGGCGGAAGGCTTATCATCGCTCCAAGACGTACTGAAATTTTGGAGGGACACATGAAAGATTCGAGGGGGGGGGAGCACATACTGAAATTAAGAGCAGATAAGGGAGTTTCATTTAAATTTCGAAACAAATGTTTGTTTAAAAGATTTTGAAATTCGGGTGGGGGGGGCACAGGAGACACATCCCCCCCCCCTTTGTACACCCTCCTCCCGACACTACAACTATCACCAACATCCAAAAAATGAAATTAGAAAGATATATCTGTCGGCGACAGATGAAAAATAAAAACTACTCATTAAATCTAAATAAATGAGACGGCTGAATTGATTATGACAAATAAGAAGTTTCTTTAGCTAAAATTCACATTTTTTTTTAAACTTCCCTAATCCATAGTATATCTAGCTCTGTGGATAGGGGGGGGGGGGGGACTCGAACCCACAGACGCCCATCCCCTTGGATCCGCCACTGTGCTCCCGTGTTTTGAAAATGTGCCATGCCCGTTTTTCCAGTGTTTTGAAAATAAGCCACGTGCGTTTTTCCACGTGTTTTGAAAATGGGAAACTAACCTGAACCACGAAAAATATGGCACTTAAAAAAAAGAAAAAAACTCTTAGAATATTTTAGAGGAATACTTGAAAATTCGCATTAAAAAAAAAAAAACTTAGGACAAATTTCTTGTAAAAAACAGAAAAATTTCCTGTGTTTGGAAAATTGGTACACAAGCCGAAAACATCGAAAATACGTGATGTTTAAGAATGAATCATTTAATCAAACATTAGAAACATTTCAAAAATTAAAAATTTTTAAGGAATAGTGATAAAAAAAAAACTTACAAACCTTTACACTAATTAGTGTTAGTTTAAATGAAGTTTCTGGCGCAGAAAGTACGCGTTAAAAACAATAAATTCACCCTGCGATACTAAGGAACTATAATTAATTGTTCGGATACGCACTTAACTCATTATTAAAATAACAGAAAGAAGATTTTTAAAATAACTTCGAAAATGAAAATAGAAATTCACGAATTAATAAATACCCCAATAATAATTAATATGTAAAAGAAGGTTAAAATAAATACTTTTGAAATTGTTTTAAACCAAAAAATTAATTACAAATCAACATACCTGTAGTAAAATATTCAAGTCCAGCTGCACGTGCAAGGGATATAATAGGCAGCGACTATTTTCACCACCGTTTTTCCCCCTTTACTGGAGTTCCCCCCTTCGTTGCTACAGCAACCAGGCGGAAACTGGGTTATGTTTTTAGTACGGTTCCCATTCTATGGAGTTGATCTCGGTGGTGAAAATAAGACAATCGCCAAGAGCTATGCAGCATTTTATTGGATATTTCGGATTTGTTTGCAGAAATTAGCCAATAAAAACATTCACCACCAAGTTGATCAGTTTAATCCGTTCATTAAAATGAATAAGTCTCTTATTTTCACCACCGTTTCATTTGTTTATATTTGGACGATACGTATAATGATCCTGCGTTTAGTAAGTAATGTTTAAAAATGAATTATGTTATTTAGGAGATCTTGTTTCTATAATTTTACATCGTTGTCTTTATTTACTCTTAATTTATTTCAAATTTTATTCTTTCAATATTATATATTTCTTTTTTTTTAATGTTGCAGTCGCAATTATCTAAAGAGATGCAATAGAAGTAGATTAATTATTAACTTCGCAATTGAAAAAAGTATGCATAATTCTTTATTCTGCAGATTTATGTCTTTTATTTTATCACTTATTTTTATGGCTTATAGTCCTTTTTTTATTTTATTTTATTTTTATATTTTTTTTTGCTTAAAGTGGCTAAAGTTTTACATTACTTAAATTGTATTGTAACAAATAATTATATAATCTCTTGTAATCAAATTCTTTACTTGAGAAAGATGTGGAATTGCAATATTATGCTAATTTGAAAAAGTTGTTTAAAAATATATATTTCAATGTTGTGTATACATTTAAAGTAGTTAAGTAATCACACAAGCAAAGCATGACAAATTCAGTTAAATAACAATAAGGTGTATAAAACACATGAAATAATTTGTGTTTTACACAGAGTTATTTAATTTGCTACACTGATTTTATAGATAAAATAAAATGTTTCCCATTTGGAAATTATGTATATAAAGAGAGATAGATAGATACAATAATATTGTGAGATCCTCCTGACATTTCATGTATTTTTAGTTAGACTAATGGAGATTATGATTTTTCTTTTTAAGGGGTCTAGTGATTAACGTAAAAATGAAATTTATAAGGTTTGGAATATTAATTAAACCACTTAGTGCTTAATGAAAAACACTCAAAAAACTGGTGTTAAAAGATAATATAAATAAAAACTATAAAAGCATACGTAAAAAATGTACTTAGCACTTGGTAATCACCAAGTAACTTATAAGTACTACCTTTTTTAACATGTGTTTTTAAACAAAGTATTTATTTATATTACTTTGTGCTTGCATTCAAAAGGAAGAAAACAAAATTAGTTGTGTTTTTGCAGTAATTTAATGCTACAAACATTTGAAACTTTTCTGTTCTGTTTCATGCTCAAAATATGAGCAGAAGTTTGACAAGTTGTTTTGTTTGTGGAAGTAAAGAGGTTAATATGATTACAATTATTCTTAAATGCTGTTGTTTTATTATTGATTTAAATTATAACCACAAAATTTATCCCCCCACCCCATTAGCATAACTGGCCTGATTTTCTAGGGTGGGCTACAGCCCCTTTTATATTCGTGTAAGCATGTTATATGTAAGTTAGTAAATTACTATTAATAATTAGTTTATTATACGTCCCACAGTTACAGGCACTTAGCCGGGGGTTTGCAATTATGGGTTACAATTCTGGAGGCAGTGCCCTCCCCCCCCCCAAAAAAAAAATTGCCCACACTCACAAAAACCCTTTGGAATCCCCCCCCCCTTTCTTTAAAATTTTATCCTACTCCCAAATTTGCAAAATCGACAGAAGATAAATTTGAAAAAATGAAAATCTGAAGTTAAAATCAATTTCAAAAGTTGAGAGATTTTTTTAAAAAGAGTTCTTAAAACCTGCTTCACAACCACTGCAGTATATATTATGACAGAGTGTGTATTTTCAACATTAAACCAAGTTTTAAACCTCAGTGATTATTGATGCGACATGATCGAAAAGAAGATATTTTCTTACTTGCATTTAATTAAGATATTGTTAAAAATCTCAGCTTATATGGTTTTGTTGACCGGTTTGTCAACATACGCAAGCAAATGGTTTAGATTGTGTCTGCAGTACATCATATTTGTGTAACAACACATTGGACAAACAAAATTTATTATAAATTAAGTATTGAATGTATAATACATTTTTAATTGTGAAAATCAAATTTAAATTTTGGAACGAAGGGAGTGTTTTCAGGAACGTATTAAAAAGAAGGAAAAAAATCACATTATCAAAAAAATAATAAATAAAATAAATAAGATTGAGGAAAAATAATGTGTGACAGTACTTAATGCAGTGGTAACTAAAAAGTAGTTCTGTTTTGTCAACAAGATTAAATATTAGGTATAAGGGAAAGTTCTGTCCATTTTTCGTATGTTAATATTTTGCCTAGCCAAAGCTATTCAATCTAATAATACAAGTTTTGGCATGTGAGTTTTTTAGCGTAAGTGCTAGATTGGAGAGCATTATCCAAAATTTGCAATATACAGGTGAGAGGGGACTGAAACGCTCTTTTGACATTTAATATATCTTCCGTAATCTCAAAGAAGAAAAAATATATCCTTTAAATTCTTCCTGTAAATTACAACTCTCACAAACACCTAAAAATCCATTTCAGAACATTTTGAATATAATCCTCAGAGGAGGGTATAAGTTGAAAAGGGTAAAGGGGGAGGGTGGCCATTTTTCTTGAAAGAAAAAAAAAAATAGCTATAAAATTCTCGCTTTAAAATTTAACAAATATGAGTCTTAGGCTCAGTTTGTTTGCAATTCATTTCTTGTTTAAATTTATTTGTTTGAATTTTATGTAAAAAAAAGGACATTACTTTCCCATATACCTAATACTAGTAGTTATAAAATTATATGAAGACTGAAATTTCATTAAAAATAGATAGTGGTGGCAAAAAGTCTTGAACACACTCAATATTTTTACCTATTTTTTGTGGTTGACTGAATTTTTCATTAGGAAATTATCGTAATTTCTTAACTATTATTAATGATTCTAAATTGTTTGCAATACCTTTCAACAAGGCTGAAAAGTGTTTATGATTTAGGTTTTTCTGCCCATCCGTGGTCTAACTGCTGTAAAAACAGGGGGTGTTTACATGTTTTTAAAATGATGAGGTATTATAATTGATGTTTAAGACTTTAAAATATAGTATTAGGGATTTCATGGACAGTGATTTTGCTGGATATCGGATATCCGAAGCTCCTTTGGTTACCGGATATGGATATCCGATCGGATATCTAGCACTCAACACGTATTTAGTTATCAAGTATCAAGTGTTTTTCTATTTTTTTTATATATATAATGACATCAGAACAATAAATTGAAAAGTGGTTCTACACCTCATTGAAGTATTTTTTAATAATTGACTTATAATATACAAAAACTAAGTCTTTTTACGTATATGTACATAAAAAATGTTACTTAAAATGTAAAAAGTTAAAATATTCTTTTTATGTGTGCACTACTGGCAGAAGCAGATAAATTTTAACCGTGACACATTTATTAATGTGTCTATAATTGCAGATTATTTTCACAAAGAAATGCATACTTTTTTTATTTATTTAAGAGTAAGATATCTATTTTGATAAGATACCTATGATAGATGAGTTAATTTTTTCCAAACATAGGCTTAATGCTTTTTTCTGTTTTAATAATGTAATATTGATTTTCATTACTTTATGTAGGTAGTGATAGCCATACACAATACTGTAGTAGTAACTAAAACAACTATTTTAAACTAGTAAAATACCATGTTGCAAATTTTCATTAATAAATACTATTTCACAAGCACATTTTAAATGTACATATTTTAAGTAGACTTAACTTCAAAAATGAATTAAAACTTGCAGAAAAGCATAAATGAATTTAAATAACTAAATTTGTCAATTTTAAAAATATGCAAAAAATTTTAAAAATATGCAAAATAAAAATTAATTTTTAATAGTTAGGTATTGGAGACATCACTAAAGGAATGCTCGGTAAAAGATTGTCATTTAGAAAAAGGATAAAAATTGAAAATTTCTCCCTGCCTCTGTAAATAAATTTTGAAGATAGAATAATCGGAGTGTTTTGTTAATTATCGGATTTCTGGAGCAAATTAACAATATTAGAGAAACTCCATGGAGAAAGAGTGTAAAATTACATTATTACTGGGATTACCATGAGAGAAACTGCATATACTGAATGCACATATTTTTCAAATGATACTACACAGTGCTTATAATTAAACTTCTAGAAATCAACAGTCTACAGCTGAAAAGGATGAGAAGATCAAATTTGCACATGGACACTACATGAAATGTGCTTAGTTTTTTTTTTTTTAGCACTAGGGTGCTATTTCACTCAATCACAGAATTTTGTCTATGCAATCATGTAGACAGGTTTTGTTGATATGAACTGTCATGGTGAAGATACTTTCAGATGTGTTTTCCAGATATCATGGAGGGGGGGGGGCATTAATAAAATGTTGAAAGTCGCACAAGGTTTGCAATTTTTGATTATTGATCACTGTTTGAAATACCAAAAAGCGACAATTTATCATATATTACGAGTATAGTTAGAAAATACCTGACAAAGATTGTGAAATAATTTTAGTAGGCGATTTTAATATAAATTTCAATTCTAAAGAAGTGTTTTATGGAACAAGGAAGGAAAACACAGTACATGCATAGATTGATTATACACTTTCCAAACAGTATTTAAAATGGTAGAGGATAGTTGGATTATGCTTGGAAGGTTGCAAAACAGGTTTAGTAGGTGATTTTAAGATATATTTCAGTTTGAAAGATGCATTTTATTTAACAAGAAAGGCGAACACAGCACACTCGCGGATTATAATGCCTATTCCAAACAGTATTTATTATGGTGAAGTATAGTTGGAATAAGCTTCGAAAAGATTGCAATACAGTTTTAGTAGGCAATTTTAGTGCAGATTTCGATTCCATAGATGTGTTTTATGGTACAAGAAAGAGTTGATTCCTACTTTAACACTCCCACTCTCGCCAACCTAAAAAATCGCTCCACTTTGGCAAGCTTTGCACTCGTGGGTCTCTAGGAATTATGCACAAGTTTCGATGCTCCCAAAAAAACTAGATGAGAACCAGAGCCTGATTATGACCGACTAAGGCCCCAGGCATTGATGAATTTGGGGGCCCCCATCTATGAAATTTGTTTTATTTTTCATAAAATTTTGTTATAAAGAATATTTTAGAACAACATTTGATATTGGGGCCTTTTTGAGCCGGAGGCCCTGGGCAAAGTCCCGATTTGCCCATGTGATAATAAGGCTTTGATGAGAACTAAAGGGAACAAATTAGCGAAAAATGCACCAGTTAAGAAATTTGAAGACACTTAATCCTTAAAACTTCATTAATTGCCAACCCAAAAAAAAATAAATAATTGAATGCTGTACTTACATATTGTTCCAAATCGCCATTTTAATTCTAAATTATGCCATATAAATTTAAAAAATCGTTATGTTAACTGCATATGTTTAATTATTGCCATCTTGGGGAGAGTCAGGGCATTAAAGTAGGAATGAACCCATGAAAGACAAACACGGTACTTTCTTGGATTATGAAAATCTGAAAGTGTTTCAAATTTTCAAATTTTCTTACTTTTTTTTTTTTTTTTTTTTCAGTTTAGTTCAGAAAATGTTCACTAAGCGGCACTTAGCAGCATGAAATCAGCTCTAAATATGAGCCTTACCTAAACTAGTTATAAATATGCTCAAAAACTACTGAACAAATGTTGAAATTGTGTGTTTATTTTGAATGACTGATTTCCAGTGTTAAATTTGCTGCTTTTTCATGTTTAATAGCAACTTGAACATTTTTAACTCAAGCATTTTAATAAAAATTCTCTAAGCACTTTTCATTTGTAGTCTATAAAACAAATTTGGTTACTATCTGTTCTCCCATTTTAGTGGTAGAAATATTTTTTAGAAAATATATCCCTCTGTTTTATGTATCACTTTATCAAGCATGTTCAAATATAATTTTCTATCCTGTCCCATGCATATTACAGATAGAACTTTAGTAGTATATAGCCAGATATCTGGGAGAGAAGTCGGATATCCAGTAGTTATGATTCAGATTATACGAAAATATGATTTCTTCAAAACTGTTAATGACCGCTCAGATGATTTTCGGAACAACCTTCTTGTTATTAGCCCCGTACCTTTAGCCAGTCTTTTACCAGTGATGTAAATGTAGATGACTGCATCTCTTTCAATTCTCATTAATGAAACCATACCTTGCTCTCTTCTGCAATTCAAATGAAAGTCCATTCACTCATCTTCTCTCGCCCAGCCCCCGGTCAGCAAGAGAAAAAAAAAAAGTTTAAAGATGGGCCCATGCAAGGATTTTCCTTGACCTCTGGCCCTCATTCTAAGTATGGAAAGGCTCACACTAGTTAGCTTCCCCCAAAAAATCATCATTCCCATCAAGTTACACAAGTAGTGGAACAGCTCGTTAGTCTGGCTCCGAATTCATGTCTCCTGAGTCACGTTGTTTTGGAAGGTTCCATTGGGAAGATGCGGTAACAGAATTCATTCTTTAGAAGAGAAAATCCGAAGTAGGGTCCACCTAATTGGTGCCTTATCGTGGATGACGTGATAAAATCTCCTGCACAAATTTTTGTATACTAAAGTGGAAGGTTGAACCCTGATGATTGATAACCACAAGATTCTTCCCACTTGGCGAACAGGGTTTATCACCAAAGATGGTAACCTTTTACCTGGAATCTCCCTATCTTTCCTCTTCAGAAATGGAAGCTTCCAAAGCCAGACCCATGAAAACAGAGCCAAACTGTAGAACTTTACAACATGATCTTTTGCAATTTTTTTCAACTTTTCACATTAATGAATTTTTTAGTGTAGCTGGTTAAATCTTACCACCCATCGGTAAAAGGTTAAAATTTTTCTAGGGTGGGCTAAGCCCACCCTATCCCTCCCTCTGTTATGCCAATGCCCCCCCCCCCCCGCTACTCTGTGATCTTTTTAAATTTTTATCATTAGTTGATTGATCTATCATTTTCAGATAGTCCTTTCAGAACATCCTAATTAAATTAACAAGAAGTGTGCCAGTTTCAAAAAACTTAATGGAGAAATTAAAATCTTTATAATCAGTTCTAAGATATGGATTTTTCTCTTGTGATTTAGGCTTTGTGCAAGTATTAGTTTATTTGATTAGTAGATGCCTGCAGTTTCTTTATTGAAATTTGCTCCCCAAAAAGAAAACCCTTTAGATATGTGCCAACAAAACAAACTAAAATGATTTGAAAAACCCTGAAAAGTCATTGAAGCTAAAATAAGTACTATTCGTTTAAATTTTATTACACTCTGTGAAGATGTTGTAATTTTAATGTTTTATTTGTAATATATCTATGTAAGCAGTGGTCTGTTGAGGAGAAATTTGGGTCCATTAACGGTCCCTTCACAAAATATTTTATCATAAAAGCGGGCCCTTCACAATATTTTTCATTTTAAAAGTGGACCCCTCAAAAATTTCTTTCTATGAAAAGCAGATCTTCACAAATCTGTGTTTATCTCCAAAATTAATTTCTTGCAAACCGTAGTTATATTAATCTATACAAATAAAAAACAATATGTTTATAAAAAATCTGTAATGTTTATATTGTACATGCATTTATGGACAGTTTTTAAATTCAAATTTGTAAAATTGAATATTTTTCACAAATTGATAAAAAGAGGACCCTATTTTAACAAAAACAGGACCCTAGCTAGAAAAACCTGATTTAATGTTTATTCCAAATTCACAAAATTATGAGTAAAATTTCCACAATTTTACAAAAACAGGAACCTGTCTAAAAAGTCTAGACAATTCCCTGGTAGCATACATCTGATATGAAGCCAGCAAATTGCACCTGAGAAACTTAGATGAAAAATGCTTTTGCTTACAGCTCAACAAATTTTGAGATAAGTACAGTAGAGCGCCGATTAATCGGAATGTCCATTTAACCAGATCGATCAAGGCAGGGGCGTAGCCAGGGGGGTGGATATCGGGATATATCCCCCCCCCCCCCCCCCCCGAAATGTTTGGATTAGTGGTGAAATTCCGTCTATTTATACACATATAAGTTCATATCCCCCCGAAATATTTTCCTGGCTACGCGCCTGGATCAAGGAGCATTTATTTTTTCTTTCCCGGTTTTCTAAAAAAAAAAAAAAAAAAAAATCCCACGAAAATTAGTTTTTATCGTTAGATTCTCTGAAGACTGTCGAAATCACTGCTTTTGTCCCTCCACTCGCTTTCTTCCAGCTGGTTTCAGTGGGGGGGGGGGGGGAAGGCATAGGAAGAGGGGAAAGTGGATTTGGTGGTAAAGGACAATCGACCACTGTCGCATAATAACCTTTAACCTGTGGTTACGATCCGGGAATGAAATCATCTCCAAAGTCAAGTGCAAAGTTGCTGTTCACTCTATTCTTCTAATAAGTCTTGTAGGTTAGGAGGAATTTTCAATCATGTCTGAAAAGCATAAAATAATTGTGCTATCATTAAATCAAAAAATTGAAATTGTTAACAGACTGAAGAAAGGCAAAAACGGCAACAACATAGCACGTGAATATGGCATCAGAACATCAACTATATCGGATATTAAAAAAAAGAGCAATTAATTTTTAAACTTTGTTTCAACTTTAGACAAAGAAGAAGGCTGTGTGAAAAGAAAAACGATGAAAAAGTCAAATTTCAAAGATGTAGATAAAGCATTATACATTTGGTTCACACAAAAACGTTCATAAAGACAGCCCACTGTTGTGCGAAAAAGCCCTTCTTTTTTATGAAGATCTAAATGGAAATGCATCATTAGCATGAGCTCTGGTTGGCTTAGGAATTTTAAAATGCGTCACGGAATATGCAGAGAAATTCATTTCAGAATTTAAAAATTTGATTGAATCCGAAAGTTATGACGAGGAATTCATTTATAGTGCTGATGAAAGTGGGCTCAACTGGCATTCTTTGCTGAGGAAAACATTAGTATCTGCGAACGAGAAATCTGCCCATGGAACTAAGGTAAGCAAAGAGAGAATTACAATGCTACTATGTGCTAATGTAACTGGAAATCATAGACTGCCATTGTTGGTAATTGGACACTCAAAAAAGACTCAAGCTTTCAAAAATGTGAAAACGCTGCCTGTTGTGTACACAAATCAGCATAAAACCTGGATGAACGGCCAAATATTCATTGAATGGTATGAAAAAAAAACTTTATTCCTGAAGTAAAGGAACACCAAAAAGAAACTGGAAAATCAGTGAAAGTTCTATTAGTATTTAGTCTCCTCTTTTGATAATTTCTCACCAAAAAAATACATTTTAAAATGCTTTAAACTGTTTTTATGTTTTCCATTCTTATTATTCGGATTTGGTATACTATCAAATATTGCAATGAATTTACTAACACATTCTCTCTTTTCCAAATTCATAACCTGCATCCTTGTTTTCATCGAAAAACGCATTCTTTTTCTTAAGTCTGGAACCCTGCTCACTGTCATTATCAAATGATAACCATGAGAGCTCAGATGTGTCTCCTTCGACTTTCTGAAATTCACCTCTGCATTTTTAAATAAAATTTTCAAGTAACCCTAGCGGTCAGAGCCCTTCAAAAATTTTCTTTTTCTCTGACAGCAGAAATGTGCTGGTAGAATTCATTCTTCCCAAGCTCTGTTTCAAATTATTGCTACTACTTTTACTAACATTTCTACAATTAACAATAATAATTAATAATAATAATAATTAAAATATAAGGATTAATGTTTTATTAATCGATTAAAAATTACCAATGGTCTAGACATCATGTTTGTAGATACTGATGATTTTGAGCTTATTTGTCGTACTACCATATTAGATGAAAAATACAAATTTTTAGATTTTTAAAACAATTTATTTCAGAGTTAGAAATTTTGCATGGTATAGTAATCTTTAAAAGAGTAGGATTAGGCAATTTCTCGACAAAGATGGTTGTATTGTGGGATTACGCCAATTAACTACATGTGGGCTCTAGGCTGATGGGTGAAATGTCCTCCGTGGGCATCTTCCTAGGGGTCCTAACCTGTATTTACACTAAATTTCGGAGGAAACTACGGAAAACTCCGAACAGTTAGGTTCGCAGACATGACCTGGTTTTGAACCAGGTTGGTTTGTTAGGGATCCAAATTTAAATTTGGTTGGGGATCCCAATTTAAACAGCATAAAATTCAACTATTCAATCTGAAGAGTCCCATAAAGCACTCCTGCAGTTTCTTGAAGCAAGAGCATCCTGCATTCCAATTGCTGGGTCCCAACATGGCTGAATGGATAAGACACTTAACATGGTTGACGGCTGACGTGTAAAGCTCCCGCGTTCGGGCTTACTGCACAGTTGTTGGTCTAATGGTCTAGACTATAGAGGTTTGGCCATTTTTCTCCAGTTTTAAAGTGAATAAGCATTAGAACTCTTTGAAAAGTCCTCAAACCAAGGCACACCCCCTTGTAGGCAGATGCCTCTCGAGTAGGCTTGCCATAGCATCGCATAACATGTATCTCCAATTTCCAGAGTGATATTTAAAGAAAATGCTCTTGTCCTGGCAGGAAAGTTTGGAATACAAAATTTTCAGGCTTTGGCTGGTTGGCTGGCAAAATTCAGAACATGGAAAATGACATATTTAACATTTTAGAAAATCTGTATATAATAATAACGAAAGCAATGTGAAAAATGAAGCAAATACACTTTTAGCAAATGAAGCAAATACATTTTTTGATTTTTTCAAAACTAAATTTTATTTTATTGTATTGTTTTTTGTTTTATTATTATTATTATTTTTTTTTAACTAATTCTGTTTAAGGATGATTTTACATGATTCCTTCAAACTCATCAAACAGAGAGCCAACTGCATTTTGTATAATTCTTAGGTATAAATAGTTTATCGCCTATGTAGTTTGATTAATGTTATGTATTTTCTGATATTTCTTTAAATTGAATTTATTTACATTGTACAACCTAGTACTATCCTATTACTTAAGTTTAATGGAATTTAAGAAAAGAAACTGTCTGTATTGATTGTACATATATTTTATGTTGAAAATAAATGCATAAAAAAATGCAGGTTTTTGACATTAAAAAGCAGATCTGAGGCATTTTGATTTTGGAAAGCTGGCATGTCTGCTCATTTTGTACCTCATTTTATATACTCCAATATTCAATCTTGGGGCCCGATTCAAACGAAACAGAGTTCTATCGTTTTCCGTTGCGATCACTGAAATTTTCGACTGATTCCTATGTTTCCTATTCAAGTGAAACCTGTCTATCGCTTTTGGATCACGTGACACTGCGATCGGTGTTTTGCTATCGCTTTTTCAAAAGCGATCGTTTTCGAGAACATGGCGGATCGATCGGCGGATGGTTGATAAGAAGATTACAACAACAACGAAGACTCGTTATTTAAAATTACGAAGCAATCCGTAGGAATTATCAGACAGGGAATTCTGCAAAAGATTTAGGCCTGCGGAAAGCTGAATTTTCTCGCAGAACAGAATTTCTGTAGGGTTTATTTTCTGTCGGCCTTCGAGTTCCACTCTAGCAGACACTACGATGCAGGCGCCATCTATAGTCCTTATTTTAAATCGTTTATTGCTCGTTAAATTTGATGTTTGAAACAGCGCGAAAAAATACATGAATAATTTCTCGCTAAAATAAGCATCCTAGCAACCCTCCTAAACAAATAAAAATATTCATACCACTATATTAAGGATGTCTTTGATTGTTAATTATATACAGAACATAAAATATATAGTAATTCTACCCCTCCATTATAATTATAAACAGCTTCTCTGCTACAGAAAAATAAAATGTAGTAGGCAAACTAGAGAACAATTATTATTCGATAATTCGAACAATTCGACATGATAATTATGATGAACAATACTATTATTAATAATGTTCTTAAAAAAATCTTCATAAATTAAAAATGTATTTCCATGATTATAAACATACAAAAAATATTAACCTAAACCAGTTAAAATTTTAAAACATTAACCTACAATACTGTTGGGGAAAAAATTAAGACACAGCCTGTTGTCCATTGCAGCTCAAACATAAATAAATAAACACTTAGTCGTCGCCATTAAGTTAAAAGTTTTTTCCAGAGAAAGATGCGATTTTTTTATTGGTTAACAGCGACTTTCTACGTCACCGGAAGTTGCGTTTTCACTCTGTGGCGATAAAGTTTCCATCTAGCAAACCTGTAAGTTCGATCGCCTATTTTGTTTCACTTTGAATACACTTTTGCAATCGCTTGTAAAAGTGATCGAACTTCCAGAGAGAAAACGATCGTTTTGGAGATGACCGATCGCGTTTCGTTTGAATCGGACCCTTGGTCTCATCTTGCACCTCTACCCCTGGTCTGGCCTCATTCCCTGTAACCTTGTATCTTATACTAAGGTCGCGTTTTGCTCAATCTGTACTGTGATAATCATCTCTTCAGTGCAAAACATTAATATTGCACAAACAAAAAACAATTAAATCTGTTCATTCATCAGAAACACACAACAAAGCATTAAAGGTATCTCTATTTTTAAATTAGCAAAAAGGCTTTATTTAAAGTTTAATATCAGCTCATAATAGTCAGGTCCTTAGTTAAAAAAAACTCCCAATCAGAGCAATGTATTGTGATGTCACATGACTGTCTTTTTTAATTGAAAAGAGAGATTATAAATTGTGTGTTGAGCTTGCTGTTAAGATTTTCTGCTTTTGTAACTGAGTAATAAATGCTTTTCTCTTGTTTATATCAGAATGATTTATTCAAATATGACATTGCAGGCTCAAGCCTCAATGAAACTTTATCCACATAACTTGGTAAATAAAATATTTGTTTAATTTTAAACAATTTTTATTCCTTAACTGGCTTATTTGTTAATTTGTCATTATTCTTGATACTGAAGTCCTTTTCTTTCCCTAGGTCTTCTTGTTTCATCTTAGAGTTATGTCTTTAAATACAACATCCAGAGGAGGACGATGAAACCAATGTAGTTTTAAAATTAAAGAATGTATCAGCTGTCCATGTGACATTTTTTTTTTTTTTTTTTTTTTTCTGGGTTTGCTGGTTTCATTTTGGAGCTCCATTTGTGAAAGCAACACCAGAAGGAGGAAGAAAAAACAGCTGGTTTTGTTTAGAGGCTAGTAATATCACTTTATAGTCTCTAAATACAAACTTGCTAGTTCATTAAAAGCCCCAAAGGTCTCATCTTGTAACTCGGGGTCTTATCTTTTACCAAACGATGTCATCTTGCACCCCAAGGTGTCATCTCGTACCCCAAGGTCTCATCTTGCATACCAACGTCTTATTTTTTTCACATCCCAAGATTTCTTACCACCAAAGTTTACTTCCAAAATATATATTTTCTCACGTGAGGACTTTCTGGTGAGCTCACATCACAAAAAAAAAAAAAAAAAAATACATGTCTACCATGTACACCCTCCAAAAAAAGTATTCGAGTAAGAGATAAATTTCCTATTCTGGATTTGAGTATAATAATTGAGTTTTTAAAAATACGTAACTTGACAAAAATATGGAAAGTCATATTTATACATAGCCTCATTCATATTCTATGATAAATAATTTTTAATATACGAAACCAGTGTAAGAAATTTATCTCTCACTCGAATACTTTTTTGGAGGGGTATACAGATTGAGTGACATATACTAAGCAAAAAACTAAATAGAATATAATTAAAAGTTCCTTGAGCAATTATTTTGAAAGTAATTATTTTATCGTCATTTATACTAAAATCACCCAAATAATTGTCTTGTATATCTAAATCAAAACACAACCAGATTAACAGTTCTAAGCAAAAACAATAACAGAACTGCATTTAGTAATTTGAGATACATCCACTCAAAAAAGTACCCGAGAAAAAGCCAAATTTCCTATTTAAATTTTAACAGTAACTAATTAGTTTTTGTAAAAAATTGTAAGAGAGAAATATGAGAAGTTGTTATTATAAATGACATGATTCAGTTTTATAGAGAACGTAGTTTTAATATGAAACTGACCCAGGAAATGTGACTCAACACTTGATAACTTTTTTGAAAGGAAATATACTTTAAAAAAGAAAGAGAGAATTCATTATTCTTTTAAAATCTGTAAGTTTCCAAGTTTGTTAAAAAAAAAAAAATAATACCTAATAAATTATAGGTAAAATACTTAAACTTAGCTTTTCATTTCTTTAAAGGACTTCATTATGTGAGAAAATTAACTTATCCATAATGTGCAATAAAACTTTGAAATTATGTGATGAATATCAATTGTCTTTTTACGTCTGGGTATACAATTTATTCCAGTCTAAATGTTTATGTGGACAAATTGTGGATGTATTTATGGACACCCAGAACTTGTCCATTTTTCCCCAGAGTATATCATACTGGATTTCATATATATAAGCTGCATAAATAATACTCATATATATAAACCCCATTCAGTACAAGCTTGTCCAGAACATGTCTGTACCAGATTTTTATATAATTGTCATGTGACTATTGATAATGCTTTAGATAAGGTTTGGGAAACCTTTGGAAATTTGCGGGTCAAATTTTAGGATGTTGTCGACATCGCTGACCATATGATTGAGATTTGTATGCTTGGGATTTTGAATGCTTTATATGGGTTTTATCTGGGGTTTTAATGTGTTCTGCAGACCGGATCAAGAGCTGGGGTGAGTCACATCCGGCCAACGGGCTGGATGTTGCCCATAATCCTTTTTAGATGAATATATAGAACCTTATTTGAGAAAAAACATTGAATTTTTTAAATATCCCCAATTTTGTTGTAGAAATGGGGACACCACTCTCATTTGTCCCCACTTCTAAGTTCAAGATAGGTCTGAAGGGGTCGAAGGCAAAAACCAGTGTCAAGGGGTACCTTTCCCGACTGGACCAAAGGTACTCTTTCAGTTGCTGACCCCCCCCCCCCACACACACACACACACAAGGCCTGACTATAACATTTTTGTGCCCAGGAAGCTTTTCAAATTTTGTTCCCCCCCCCCTCCTATAGCTCACTCAAATTTTGTGTTTCTCTCTATCGATCTAAACTCAGTTTTTTGGCCTATGTGAGCCCAGAGCACGAGCCCCCAGTTCCCGCGCAATAATCAGGGCCTGCTCTCCTCTTGTGTGCTACGCAGTGTGAGAACTGTTTTTGATCCCGTGAACTGCAGAGTAACTTAAGCCGTTATCCGACCGAGCCAAAAGTACTCCTTGCCTAAGGTGACCAGACTTTGAGCAGTTTTGTTGTCAAAATCGGGAACATGTCCCCGATTCTAAAACAAAACTGGGGACATTTATAATTAATGCAATAATTAACAGTAATTTAATTAAAAACAATGCAATAATTAAAAATTGTGCCCAATTCCTCTTTTACATTCTGGGGACAATTTGAAAAACGCCCTGAAAATGGGGACTGTCCCCGGAAAATGGGGACGTTTGGTCACCTAACTAAGATGACCAAGGATAAGTGAACAGATTTTGTTGTCAGAAACGGGGACATGTCCCCGATTCTGACAACAAAACTGGGGACATTTATAATTAATGCAATAATTAACAGTAATTTGAAACTGTAATAAAAAAATTGCACAGTTCAATTTTAAAAACTGGTGCACTGGCAGACATCCTGATACATTGGGGACTATCCTGGAAAAAGGCATGATATTGGTCACCTCTCCTAAAATGGTTACCTGTTTTGGCGTTCAGCTATACAGATGACCATTTAGGTAAGGTAAGGTGACCAGATTTTTGAAGTCAGAATCGGGGACATGTCCCCGATTCTGACAACAAAACTGGGGACATTTATAATTAATGCAATAATTAACAGTAATTTAATTGAAAAACAATGCAATAATTAAAAATTGTCCCCAGTTCATTTTACATTCTGGGGACAATTTGAAAAACGTCCTGAATAAGGGGACGTTTGGTCACCTTACATAGGACCCCAATTTTACGGGACAGTCCCCAATTTTTGTGTTTTTTTGCGATTTGTCCCCAAAATGTTAAAAAGCAATTGGGGACAATGTTTCATTATTTAATTACATTACTGTAATTATTTATTATTATGAAATGCTCCAATTTTGTATCAAATTAAACTTTATCAGCATCGAGAACCCAAGAATGTCACAACGAATTATCATTAGACTAGTCCTTTTTGGACGGCATTTCGCTATCATTAAAACGTTATTTATTTTCTAGCTTTATTCGCGTATTGAACTCAATTCCACAAATTTTATATGGCCAGTAGATGTTGACATTTCAATTTTATACATATGATTTAATGAATCATCCTGTTCAAAAGTGACATAAGAATTTATCATACGCGGTGTAGCAAAATCGAGAAGTTGCAAAAATCCAGCACGAATGGTAACACTGCGCACGCAACATATCGACAACTGAAGGCTAGGCTTGGCACGTGAAAGGTGACGAAACGTACTCAATTTTCGGCGACAAATTTTTCAGTTTGTTCAGTCCCCAGTTTTAGGCATCTTCTCAGATTGTCCTCAAAATGTCCCCAATTTTCGAGGACAGTCCCCAATATCAGTGCTTTTTGCGATAAGTCCTCGAAAAGTAAAGAATCAATTGAGGACAATTTTTAATTATTACGTTGTGTTTTCATTAGATTTGTGTTAATTTTGAATTAATGACTTGAATTAATAATGAATTAATAATGATTTTGTGTTAATGACCATATTTTTGAAGATAAAATTGAGGACATATCCCCAAATTTGAAATAAAATTAAAGACAATTTATAATAATCAATTAGGACAATTTATAGGAAAATTTTTAGTAATCTAATTAAAAAACAATGCAATAATTAAAATCTGTCCCCAATTACTCTTTTACATTTTGGAGATAAATAATTGCAAAAATACACAGAAATTGGGCACTGGGGAAACATAAATTGCGGAATACACACAGGTGACCATTTATTACACAGGTGACCATTTATTCAAACGTAGAATTGAGGACATGTCCCCAATTCTGAATTAAAATTGGGGACATTTTATGTTAATTAAATAATTAATATTAATGTTAAATTAATGTTAAATTAAATTTAATTTTAAATTAAATTTAATATTAATTAAACATTTAACATTAATCTAATTAAAAAACAATGTAATAATTAAAAATTGTCCCCAATTGCTTCTTTACTTTTCGAGGACATATAAAAAACACAGAAATTGGGGACTGTCCTCGAAAATTGGGGACGTATGGTCACCTTAGTTTCCTCCCATATATTTTTAAAAATCAATCACCTCAATTGTTCAAAAATCTTGTCACCTTTATCTTTGGTGCGGCCGACCACGCATACAACATTTAGCCTTTATTTTGCTGTTCAGCTACTACTCAAGCTAGTCAATTTTTGCTTAAAGGTGACCAAATTTTCAGGGGCAGTCCGCGATTCCAGAAATTATTCCAAAAATTTGTTCCCACGTCCCCAATTTTCGGGGACAATCCCAGTTTCAGAGGTTTTCTCGGTTTTCCCCCCAAAATGTAAAACAAAATTAGGGAGAAAAGTTTAATTAAAATGATTGTTTCCATCTAAAAGTAAATTTCTTTCAAAACATCAATTTTTTAAATTTGCATTAAACCTTTTTCCCTAACTGTTAATGTGAGTTTAAAATTTTATCAGTTTATCTTGTTTAGAAACGTGTCAGCGTTGCTTGGTTTATGATAAAAAGATGTTTTATAGTTTTCCTCAGAATAATGGTAACATTTTTCTTTTTTCTACGAAAAATATTGCAAATAGAAAAATTAAACAACGTCGGTCTGGACAGCAACCGACACCAGGATCAGATTTTTCATTCTCTTCTCAATTAACCCTTTCCCTTTATAAGGCAGTGAGTAAATACTTACCACCCACGGTCTATTAAATACAGAAATCAATTGTCATTAGTGAATTTTCTGATTTTTGTTCAGTTATATTGGATGTATATTTTTTCCATACATCTAGATTCAAAATTATATTTCGCTTATGAACTTTTCTTTCATTCGCAATTGTAAAGAAAGCTCGAATAATTACTCGAAAATTAAGCATAAGAATCATCGCTTTTAATTATATATTTTTGCGTTTAATTCCGTATAATCCGTTGTATCCGCTGTCCATAAAGCAGGAGGTAGTTTTCCGACTTTGATTTTGTGTATAATTAATGTATTTTGCAAAATTTCTATGTTTGTTTAATACTTGTTTCTCCAATTTTCACGTGGGATATTACCGTAGAGGGAAAATATAGGAAATAATCCTAAAAGATGGTCCAGAAAAATTCCAAGTAATTTCGACTCTCTGCACATACACTCGGCTTATAAAGGGTTAAGCTTCAATTTATTCGATTGAAACATTATTAGCATTCAAAAAATTATTGAAGGAAACAGCGACGTTAGAATTAACTGAAAAATTTCTGAAAATGAGTACTGCCCCCGAATATTGGGAACGTTTTATTACATATCTTTACCGAAGGTAAGGTGACCAGACTTTTCAACAGTTTTATTGTCAGAATCGGGGACATGTCCCCGATTCTGACAACAAAACTGAGGACATTTATAATTAATGCAATAATTAACAAAATTGTCCCCAATTCCTGTTTTACATTTTGGGGGCAATTTTAAAAACGTCCTTAAAATGGGGACTGTCACCGGAAAATTGGGACGTTTGGTCACCTTACCTAACGTGACCAGATTTTTGAACATGGAATCAGGACATGTCCCCGATTTTGAAAGAAAACTGGGTCATTTATAATTAATCAAATAATTAACGGTAATTTAATTAAAAACAATGCAATAATTAAAAATTGTCCCCAATTCCTGTTTTACATTTTGGGGACAATTTGAAAAACGTCCTGAAAATGGGGACGTTTGGTCACCTTACCTTGCCTAAGATGACACGTAAAATTGAGGACATGTCTCCAAATTTGGAAAATAAGTGGGAACATATTATAATTAATGATATAATTAACAGTAATCAAATTAAAAAGCAATGTAATAATTAAGAAATGTCCAGATTGTTTTTTTTACTTTTTGGGGGCAAATCGCAAAAAACACAAAAATTGGGGACTATGGTCACCTTACCAGTTTTAAAACATAGAATCGGGGACATGTCCCCGATTTTAAACAAAAGTGGGGACATTTATAATTAATGAAATAATTAACAGTAATTTAATTAAAAAACAATGCAATAATAAAATATTGTAACCAATTCCTCTTTTACATTCTGGGGACAATTTAAAAAACGTCCTGAAATTGGGGACTGTCCCCGGAAAATGAGGATGTTTGGTCGCCTTACCTTACGTCCTTACCCCTTGTTATGGCGTTCAGCTACTACACCGGTAACTCGATTTTTGTGTAAGGTAAGGTGACCAGATTTTTGAAGTCAGAATCGGGGACATGTCCCCGATTCTGACAACAAAACTGGGGACATTTATAATTAATGCAATAATTAACAGTAATTTAATTAAAAAACAATGCAATAATTAAAAATTTTCCCCAGTTCCATTTTTACATTCTGGGGACAATTTGAAAAACGTCCTGAAAATGGGGACGTTTGGTCACCTTAGCGTAAGGTGACTAAACGTCCCCAATTTTCAACGAAGTCCTCAATTTCAGAATTTTTTCAGTTTGTCCCCACGTCTCCAATTTTCGGGGACAGTCCCCAATTTCAGAGGTTTTTTAAGTTTATCCCCAAAATGTTAATAGCAATTGGGATCAAAACTAATTCAAATGGTTGTTTCCTCCCGTATTTTTAAAAATATCAATTATGCTTCCTTCATTTTATGAATGTTAATAATGTTTCAACTGAATAAACAGAATCTTAATTGAGAACATTGAATTTATAAAATGCTCCCAATTTTTATTTCAGAATTGGGGACTATTAGCTAAGGGGATATTTTTGAAGATAAAATTGAGGACATGTCCCCAATTTTGTTTCAAAATTGGGGACATTTTATAATTAATGAAATAAATGTTATCTAATTAAAAAACAATGTAATAGTTAAAAATTGTCCCCAATTGTCTTTTTTACATTTTGGGGACAAATCGCAAAAAAACACAGAAATTGGTGACTGTCCCTGAAATTTGGGGACGTCTGGTAGGCATAAGTAACCAATAGGCTTATCTACGGGCCCGTTCGGGAATTCAGCAGTCGGTTATGCACTGGTGCTACCGGTTGCGATCATTCTTGTGTTAAGTGACGTCACGGTTATCAACCGGTTTTGGTCATCCTCAGCACATTCGATTCCAAGCCAAGAAAACAAAAATAAACATTGGCAAGACTTTGCTCATAACCGGCTTCCAACGGTAGCAATTTCATTCGGATAGTGACAATCGTTGGTGCGTACTACGAGAAGGAACTGCCGCATAAACTGAAGGAAATGCTGTGTAAACGCATAATTAAAATCTTACTCCAACGTTGAAGTATGCAGCACACTACGTTTTTGTGGGCAAAACACTTCAAGCGAAGGCATTATCCTCTTGCATGACAATGCAAGACCTCAAAAGGCATGCACAACACAGGATTTGGCTCGCAGCTTTGGATGGGAGGTCTGGCAGCATCCACCGTACAATCCCGAACTGGCACCCCTTGGAGTAAGCTTCCAGTTTTCGCAGCATTCCCTTCTCGTAGTATGCACCGATTGTCACTATCCGAATGAAATTGTTACCGTTGGAAGCCGTGGAACTGAACTATAGTCTGATTAAGCTTCGGTCTTGTTTCTCAATGTTGCCATCCATGGAGCAACAAGTGTAACTTACTTTTTGAATGCCCCTAGTAGAATTCCAAGATACCAGTATACTTACATGTACTATGATGGAGCTTAAAAGTGATGATAATCCTTGCAGCTTACAAAATCATTTTCTTATTATCAAGAATCAGACATGTTGCATATTAAAATGAACTAGCAAGTTTGCATTTAGAGACCGTAAGAAATATTACTAGCCTCTAAATGAAACCAGCTGTTTTCGTCTGCCTCCTCCTTGGTGTTGAGATAGAATTCCAAGATGAAACCAGCAGACCTAAAAAAAAAAAATCTGATGTGTCCAACACATGACTTCCTTGCACGTCCATTAGATCAAAAATATTTTCGATGCACTTCCTCTAAATTTATTTGTTTGAAAGAGATAAAATATCAATAATAGTAAGGTTTAGCGATTTCTAGCCAAATATTTCGATATCGCCAACCTGAGTTCAATTTGAAAGATTTCCTTCTGACACTTTATTTGGCGATATTTCACCAAAAGCCGACAAACTTGAGATAGTCAGCGAGATTTTGGGGATAGCTAAAGTAGTCATTGACCACAGACTTTCAATGAATTGAATGCATCCATACACCTCAATGTATTTAAAGTCATTTGGCTCACCCTGTAAATAAATTCTCAGTCGATTGCTGTCAAAAAAGATATTGAAAACAGTTAGATATTACAATAGTTCTAAATACAAAGTTAAAAAATCTACGGGTTAAAGTTTTAGAGTTATACAAAATAGGAAATAATTTTTGGCGCCAAATTTGGCGATATTTCGGCGAAACTCGTCAATGTCGAAGACATTTGGCGAGATTTTAAGCATGAACCAAACAATGACAGATTATCGCCAAATTTGGCGATATTCCGCCAAAACTCGCCAAGAACGATAACAAATGGCGATACTTTGGGCATGGACCAAATGACTGACTATCGCCAAATTTGGCGATATTTCGCCAAAACTCGCCAAGGTCGAGGACAGACGGCGAGATTTTGGGCATGTACCAAACAATGACTGTATTATATTGAAGATGTCCATAGACATTAAGGTACTGAAATTCTTTTCGGTGGTCCTGTAAATAAACTCTCCAGTAGATTGGAACCAAAAATCGAGATGCACAACTAGATGTTACAACATTCTTATATATGAAATTTCATAATAGTTTTTGAGATTTGAGAGTTAAATATGCACACACATACACCAAAAGTCGCCAAGCTTGGCGACTTTTGGCATAGTTCTTGAGGGAGGCACGTGACCGTGGTCGGACCATTACCTAACTTATGTGGTAGGACGGTATTGTGCTTGAAATGGATGAATGCCCCTAAAATTGCTATTGACCGTAATGTATTGGAAATCTTTTGAGTGTTCCTGTAGCAGAACTATAAATGAAAAAGACACTTTTTTTAATGGAGAAATTCATTTTCTAACTCTTTACAGCATATATCACTTCTGAGTCGTTTGAAATAGCCCAATACCTCTAAAAAACGCTTTGATGAATTTCGGCCCATAGAGCGTAATGTATTTCGAATCTTTTGGGCGGTCCTGTAGATAAACTATTCAGTCGAATGGA